>WAAG01071755.1:0-17901 GCA_013390105.1 Tichodroma muraria | reverse complement strand
CATTAAATGGCTGCGCGCGCGCACACACACACACACACACACACACACACATGCACAGACTCCTCCTTACCATCAGGATGAATGTTCCCAGTGCTTCTGCCAGCATCTTCTTTATGGTACTGTTACGAATCCTCAACACGTTCTTAGTCTTCTCCAACATTTTCTCCGATTCCTTAGAGCTGCCTTCGCACTCCTGTTGTGACAGAACACTTCATTGCACTGGGCCAGGTTACCCTTTGAAACTTGGCACTCTCTCTTCTCCCCCAGACACCTTCTCTCCTTTGGTTAACGATGAACAAGCCAATAAAGCAGCAGCTAGCTTCCAAGTCTTCCCCCCCTCCTTCCCTCCCTCCCCCCTATGCCATCCTATAAAAGCTGTATGGTAGGGATGCAGTATTTCTGTTGTGAGGGTACTGGCGACACGTGCCTCTGCCCAGGAGAGCCTAACTCCAGAACAGCAGAGCTGTCAATAGCCTTGATGTGCTCCTGAAGCCTGTCTTTCTCCTTAACCTTTCTTCAGGAACTGACCAGGAATTTTGACTCTGGTCTGCATTGTAACCCATTGACTGGTGGTTTGGTACTGGTTTTTTAAAGCAGATTAGATTGAGACCATTTGGCTGTGCAGGACTATTTGGATGCCTCTCCTGCAGCAAGGATGCTCTGCCTGGAGCTGGTGTGCTCTGCTGTCTGTACCTGGGAAGAGCACAATGCATTGTTTCAGCTGGAATATTTGCTCCTGTTGAGTGCACCTGTGTCTGCAGGTGCCATCACACTCACGGAGAGCCTTGCCACCTGCCACCCTGTCCGTCCTCTCATATAGGGCAAGGAGAAACCAACCTCAGCAATGGTCTCAAGAGATCTTCAATCTTACCTGGCTGCCAGAGCAGAACCACTGCTGTCCTGATTCCTCCTCCATCTCCTCATTCCCTCTGCCTATCTCCCTGCTCACCAGATGCTCTTACCTTTCCACGGTGAAAAGGTTTTAATACCTTTGATTAATCATGGAGAAACTTATATCCACTGAGCACTCAAGACCCTTTTTCCCTTGAGCCTTTTCTGGTTCTTTGATGGTTTTCTTCACCTTCCTCTCAACCTGCTGCAGCTTCTCAGTGTGGCTCTGGAGGGGTCAGCTCTGCAGAGATGTCAGCAGCTACCCTGATAGGGACATGGTGCTCTGCTCATGCTGTCCCTGGCCTTGCCTCCCTCTCCTCTACTGTGTGGCAAAAGTTCATAAGCTTTTCTTTCACCCACAGGGCACTCAACAGCTGTACGGAAGAACCTGGGAAGCTGATTCTCCTCTCTGCTCCGTAGATGATTGCATGTCTTGTGACAGGGAGAGTTTTATGGACTGGGGTAATCCCTCCTCCAGTGACAGATTAGCTGTTGACCTCAGTGGACGCCTGGCTAAATATGCAGTAAATTACTGATCTGTCTCTGATACTGAGGATGATTTAATTATGATGGATGATAATCATGTTGCTTGCAAGGGAGTTTCTACAGCACATTTCTAGGGAAGGTTTTTGTCCTGTGGGCCTATGACCGATGCTGTAGCACAGAATAAACCTTTCTAGGTCACTTCATTCTCTGCCATACAAATGTTTATTGGTGGAGCACAAACCGTGGGTCCTGGAGCACAAGGCTGAGGTGGTAACAAGACCCTCAAGTTTCTTCTGCACATAGTGATTTCCACCTGACTTTACATGTCACCTGAGATCCTTGTGTCTCCATGTGCTGGAGATCTCACAGCCTTTCTCAGATGGACAAGGTATCAATGGGTCAGTAACACCCACAACTGGACCTACAACTTTGTTTTTTCTCCTAGATTTCAGGGAGCCTTCTAAGTGGATTCCTTCCCTGTGAGCAGTGAAGCTTCTGTGTGTCTGATAGGCTTTGTCTCCTGCATTCTCAATTGTAGGCATCTCAATATTCTGATTCAAGCTGAAAAACAGGTGTTTCCTGGGAACACCAAGTCCCCATGGACGTGCAGTCTCCACAGGGAGAAAAGCAATCCCACTTTGCAATAGAAATCTTTGGTTTAGTGATAATATTTGCAGCATAATTCCCAATATTATCAAGCTCTGTAAAACTGCTGCATGCTTCTAGGAGTTTGTCCTTTTATACAGGTCATTCCACAAGATGGCACTGAGACATTAATTTCTCCCTTCAAGATGTTCAGAAGAGCTCCTCTGTTGGCTGCTGAAAATGTGAGAATTCTTTAATTTTGGGGTTCTGCTGGCCATTTTTAGACATTAAAGTGACCTGCTAGTGTTCGGGGACTGTAAAAATAACAAAACCATCACCTTTCCAAAGGACATGTAGGTCAGAGCACCTCTGCTCTTCAAGTACACAAAACCAAAGTGTTTGAGCCTGTGCCTGAGTTTGAGCCTGTGCCTGAGTTAATAACAAGCAGAGAAAAACAGGCAGCTCCAAAGGGCAATTCTTCCTCACCTAAAATAAGCATCTGAGGCCTGACCTATGAATCATGCTAGATACGGGCACTTTCCCTCCAGTGTCTGCACACAGACATGGAGTAATGGGCTCAAATGTGCACCTGCACAACCGCCAGGTGGGCTGGACTGCCCCTGCTCCCTGCATCCAGACATGGTGATCTTGAGCAAGTGCAAGCCAAGTGAGTCAGACAAGAGTTGGATTGCAAATATCTGCTGGTTTCCCAACAGCAACCTGCTCATACTTGCTTGGTTTCACTTACCCGCAGGGCTGACGGGGATCTCTGGGGTCACTAAATACAGTCCCCTTGCTGACACAGGCGGCCACACTATATCTGTCCTTTGGTGACCTGGCCACACTGCAAATTAGTGGCAGATGGTCGTTGCCCAACTCTTTCTGTTGTACCCAGTTACCAGAATTTGCTGCTCTGAAGATTAGACACTTTCCTCTAATTTTCAGCCAAATTCTCAAAGCCAATTGCCCATAT
Organism: Tichodroma muraria; assembly: GCA_013390105.1. NCBI lineage: Eukaryota > Metazoa > Chordata > Aves > Passeriformes > Sittidae > Tichodroma > Tichodroma muraria. The sequence continues at coordinate 14,966 of WAAG01071755.1, read as the reverse complement.
GCAGCATTAGCCCATCACAGTCATGAGTTAACTTACTTATTGGGGGTGCTGTCACTTAAAGTGTTCCTATAAGGTTTGTTGGAAGAGCATTGGCTACTCATGCTTAGCTCCATACCACCTCCTCATGTTTCCCTTGATACCCTAACAGGTTGAAACTTAACAGTGTCCCTACAATGATTTTGCCACATTTTCCACTGCACATTAACCAGCCACCTGCTAAACCAAACCCACTTTCCTCTCCAAGACAGGTGTGCTTTCAGCACTACTAATAGAAGTCTCGGTTTGGAAAGGAAAGTTTTGGCACAGTCAAGGTCCACTAACAGTTCTGGTGTTGATACCCATGGTAATGGAGAACAATGCCCCTGGGTCCTGCAAGAGCAGCCCTGGGAAGAATGAGTACCCAGGCACTACAGGGCATTCTGCAAGGAATAACTTCTCCAACTCAGTTTGACAGTGCACATGCTTCCTCTGCACCCAGGAGATCATTTATCTCTTAATTGGGCTAATCAGCAGGTGGAACATTGCCACTCCATTTGCTTCAGCCCTGCTGGTGGAGCATTTTCTCCCCAGAGGCCGAGAGGAGCAAAAGCAGACAGCTGAGCAGAAGAGCTGCTCACCATGGGCAAGAACAGCTTGTTCCTCAATCAGACTAAATGAGCAGGGCACCAAAATATCTCCAGTGCCCTTGAGGAAGGAAGAACCAGTCAGAGAGGTCCATAACAACAGTGGTATGACCTGTGCTGTCCAGGACAGACCCTGTTTGACATAACCTGGAGCACCTGTTCCCTATAGTCTCCTGTTCCACACTCATGGTCTGTCTCTTTCTCTTCTTTATGGATGGCAGGCACCAAGCAAGTCTCACACATCCCACGTGTCTCTCAGTAGATGTCTTTGCTCTCTGTACTGTCACCCCCATCTCTGTTCCCAGGCTACTGGCCTCCACAGCCTTTCAGCTCACCCATTGTCCCTTGCCCTGAAGCCAGCCAAAAGTTCATCACCTGCACATGCTGTTCTTCCATGAGATCAGGCCTGCTCCTGTCATGCTGGACAGAAATGGGAGGAGGAGGGACAGATGGAGAGATGTGATGGTTCATGGGCGGAGTCCTGCCTTGGGCACGGTGCTGTCGTGTCCCAGGGGCTGCTACAGCTACAGGGCTGCTCAGATGGAGGCAATCCTCAGATGAGTGCTGCCAGCAATCCTCAGGTGATGCTGCCATCAGAAGAATTACTTGACTTTTTTTGTTTTAAGGGGTATAGCAGGGCTCTGTGGGACAGGGTTGCCAGGGGTGGTCCTCACCTCATTGTTGAGCAACAGAGTGGAACCCTCCTGGTCACCAGGGACCTGTCCACCCCATGCTGGACCACACTCCTCCTGCCCTTGTCTGACTTATCAGACAGGATGAAGCCATTCTTAAATGGAGCAAAGCATGATTTTTGAAGCACCCACCAGCTTTGATATGTGAAAAGCCCTGGAAAATCTCCCCCACCTACAGATGTTTAACAGAGAGTGAAATGGAGACACAAGAGTAGATCAGGTCATAGAATCATAGAATGTCAAGGATTAGAACAGACCTTAAAGAACATTCAATCCCAGTCTGCCCCTGCCATGATCAGGAACCTCTCCCACCAGACCAGGTTGCTCAAGGCCGTATCCAACTTGGCCTTGAATGCTGACAGGGATGGGGCATCCACAGCTTCCCTGGGCAACCTCTTCCAGTATCTCACGCCCTTCACAGTAAAATATTTTTACTAATATCTAGCTTACATTTCCTCTCTTTAAATTTGTACCTATTATTCTCTGTCCTATTACTACAGTTCCTGACAAGAGGTCCCTCTCTGGCTTCCCTGTGGGACCCTTCAGGTACTGGAAGGTTCCTATGAGGTTTCCACGCAACCTTCTCTTTTCCAGGATGAGCAGCCACAACCTTCTCAGCCTGTCTTTGTAGGGAAAGTGCTGCAGTCTTCTCATCAACTTACTGGTCCCCTGTGGACTTTCTCTAGCAGTTCCATGTCCTTCTTATGTTTGGGTCACCAGAACTGTAAGCAGCAGAGGTGCCACAAAGTACCATGGGATTTCCAACAAGGTCATGTTGGAAGGCCCCTCACCTACCATCATCGGTCGTTTCCATGACCATCTTGTTCTCCTAATCTGCTCAGGGATGTGCTCCCACCATACCCCTCTGTGTGAGAGCATCTGCCCGCCTCTGCTGGCACCCTGCTGTGGGACTGCCCAGCCCAGGCAGAGAGCAGCAGACTCTGTGGGTTCAAGTGCTCTCTCTGAGCCTTGAGCCGCCTGCTCTGGTCTGCTTTCAATCTACAGATAAAGTGAAAGCTGGGGAAACTACAGGGCTCACAGGATATCATCACCCCGGAGATAAGAGCAGCCAGTCTTTCTCCTAGAGGAGCACAAACACCCGCATTCTGAAAGGAGAGATAAAAGGGGAAAGGCTGTAGGCTGGGGGAGGAGACACTGGGTCAGGTAAAAGAGGTTTTGAAATTGCAGAGCATGGTAAAGCCAGCACAGTGCTGTGAATGTTTCCCTGCCTCTGACTGTACCCAGAGACAGCATAGTGTGGCTGTGTTCCCCTAGCCAGTTTGCAATGAGTTTGCTCTTACAAACAATGCCACTGACTAAACCCCTTGTACTTCATCCCATGCTATCTCTTCTGCCTCATCAAGGCACTCCAGTCTAGAGTGCAGAATATTCTGTAAAACACACCAACCCAGCATTCACCTGAGCAGCACCAAAAAGCACAAGCTTGTGTTCACATCCACAAAGAGCAAAAGCAGAGCAGGGCCTGCTGACAGCCACACAGCCATGCCTGCTCCCTCCGCTGCTGAGCAAGCAGAGCAGGGCTGAGCCAGTAGTTCTTCACAGCCACCAGGTGCTTAAGGGTGTACTGCATCCATGCATTCCACCCACAGAAGTTATGCCTGTAAGCCTTTCAAGAAATGATGCTAAATCCGTAGGCAGACCATAGAATCATAGAATCATGGAACATTTTAGCTTGAAGGGGCTTTAAACACCACCTCATTCCAGCCCCCTGCCATAGGGAGGGACACCTTCCACTAGACCAAGTTGCTCAGATCCACTTCCAATCTAGCATTGAACAATTCCAGGGATGGGGCAGCCACAGCTTCTCTGGGCAACCTGTGCCAGGGCCTCATGATCCTTACAGAATTTATTCTTAATATCTAATCTAAACCTGCCCTCCTCCAGTTTAAGGCCACCCCCCCTTGTCCTATCACTTCAGGCCCTTGTAAAAAGTCCACCTTTTCTGCTGTTTTGTGGGGTGAGGAACCGACTGGTGACACTAATCATTGCCCACATGTGTAATCAGTGAATTACCCAGCTATCTCCCCCAGAGCACAACTGTGCTCTCCCATATCACACCTGCCAGGGGGTGCCTGAAGACCATACAGCATCTGGCATGACTCACAGCAGTGCTGAGCAATGCCTGCCCCATGGGATTTGTCTCTCCACAGGGGAAGGAAAGGCCAGGATGTAGATAGCTGGGTCAGCTATCACAACGCCAGCCCACCCCAGCCCAGAGGGCTGCTGCTGGCGCGGACGTGAAGGCATCCAAACGAAACCCGGATAAGCTCCCAGTATCTCAGCTGCGGGGAGATGCCACAGATTCCTTGCAGACATGCACACAAATCCCCTCAGACACTGCCCAGCCTCTCCTGGAGCTCCAAGGATCCCCACAGGCATTTCAGTGCAAGTAGAAATTTCCTCCAGCATCACCTAGGCCCTCACAATCACCTCACCCCATGATCTCCCATTCCCTTTTGCCTCTTATGCTATTTTGAGATGCAGGAAAGAGGGGGCAGGTGTGGATCCGGTGACTCCCTGGCCATTCCCATGCTTTCAGTTCCTGCATGTAAAGACATTGACCCAGAGGAACACAGAGGAGCTGAAAATCCATCTGTTGATGGACCCTGAAAACTAGCCAGTTTACCTAGCTCGTGTAGTTTCCTGGCACAAGTCTTGGATGATGCAAGTGGCAGCTTCCTGAATTGTCCCATATTCAGCATAGCACTGACATGCAGTTTATTTCCCTAAACACAGGACACCGCATATCAGTCACCACTGGCAGTGCAGATATCCTTAACCCATGGCAATTGCTAAATTTTGTCACTGTCTTTATTGTCCCTATGTTTGTTTTTACACAGACACTCAAATGTACACATCTCTATCAGCCATTTCCTAGTGAAGAAGTAACTGTTACACACCACCTTCTGAATTTTGGTTTCATAGGAACCTCATTGTCAATTCAAATGATCAATATGCAGACATACGAGAATGGCAGAGGATCGTTTAACACTCACTCCCCACATGAACCAGTTACAGCTCTCAGGAACTACCTCAGGGTGTATTTGCACAGGATACATGTGGTGGGCTTCTGACCACAACACAGCCCTGGGCTCCACCACAAGATACAATCCATAGCAGGTCTGTGAAGATACAGGTAGCGATCCGGCATCTCAACTGCTCATGCATGTTCCAAACTGCAGTATGAGGCACAGCAGGTGCCTGTCTGGACCTCACACCTACAGGAGCAGCTAGTGAAGAGTCTGCTGGGAAATATGTGACTGCTGCAATGACTTCACTCAGAATAAGCTCAAAATGCTGCTCATGCACTAGGCTATGTAATTAATGTTTAAAAGCCCTTGACACAGGATGCTGAAGGTCCTAAAAAGGCATCTAAAGATAGACAAATTCATGAAGGTAAAAATCCACCCATGTCTATTAAACACAGACACCCCTGTATCACAAGTGGTCCCTGAACTGTGATTCAGTGAGGATTGTAAAATGGTTCTGGGGAAGTACATTTGTTCTGTTCATACACTCTTCTCTTATCACACTCTCATGGATTATCTTCATAGGTCCAATACATCTCAGTGAGCACTCTCTGGCTACCTGTACTGTCCAGTGGAATGGGATGTCCACCACTTCAATATTTAAGTCACAGGAACAGAAGACTAACAGGGTTTATTAGCTGCTGTTCTTGAATTGCTCAGATCTGAGATGACATGAAAATGGTAAAAGTATATTCCTGGCTCTACTGTTCACCAGTGTGAGATCTTAGCATCTACTCTCCTCCCTGCCCATTTCCCCATCTCCAGGGGGTGGCCAAAACACCTTGTTCAGATGCAGCCTGTGGTGGGCAGAGGAGACATTTGCACGTGCACACAGCATGTTGTGTGACCTTTGCTAAAACACCTGCCCTAGCTGAGTGCTGGAAATGCCATCAGTTGCTGGGTCATCCTTCTCATTACGCTTTTCTCCATTGTGAAGTGCAGATAGTGACCTTTTCCAGTCCCAGGACAGCCAAGGACTTCCACTTCATCACTGGTGAGGTCAGTGGTCAGAGGGGCAAGTGGGAGTGTCCTTCATGCCCACAACAGGTCAAGCCAGTGGAGCAACTCCTCAGCTCACCAGAGCACTTACTATAATGCCTACAGCAATGCAGCAATTCAATGGCATTTTAGATACAGTAAAAGCTTTAGATGAGGGATATCTATTGCACTGTGGTAGAGCTTCCTTTCTGTTTCCCTTCAGGAGCTGGAGGCACATCACATGTGTCATTTAAAAGCAGACTTGAAGCAAAAGGCACTTGAAAACTCACCATGGGGAACGATCATACTCAGGGCAGTAAATAACTGACTTTGTCTTGTTCATCTCATACTTTATAGCCTTTACTGTTTGTACAGTGCTTCACAGGAGAAGGCAAGCTAGCGGAGCAGAGCCTGCTCATCACTTGCCTGCCTTCTCCCCTGTGCAAGCTTTCTCTCCATCTCCCCTCCTGCACTTTCTCTTCTGCTCAGCTCCATGGGATGGTAGCTTTGTACCACCACACTGCAGTCACACAATACTGTCAGCAAGGGCCTGGGGTAGAAAAACGCTGCCAGAGCCGTGGGAGCATTGCAGGACCCCTGGCCCCACTCCCTCTGTGCCTGGGTGAGAGCTTGCACCCTTGTCCCTCCTGGTCGGTCCGGTCCCTGATCCACGTAGGAGCTGTAGTGTAGCAGGGAAAAGGAGTGTCAGGGCAGGGTCTCATTCCCTTGCAAGTGCCAAGAGGTTTGCCATGGGCCATCCAGGAAATTTAGGGCATTAACAGGATCCTCAGGACTCACAGGACCTCTTTTAAAGCTCACATTGGCAATCACCTTAGAAGCAGCAAAGGGGAAATTTTACAACCAGCAATTGTGTGACACACAGTACATTTGTTGAAGTCACGGGGTGGTATGGGGGAACAGAGATGTCTGGCTTCACCACGGTCTCCTTTGGCTGCAGCTGGACTCTCAAAGCATGTGTTTGTTCAGGAGCTTTGGGTAAGTTCTTGCTAGCTGTTATTTCTGTCATACTATTGCTCCATATTTGTTGGAGTCTGACTTATTTGGAAGCACTGCCAAAATAATCCATCACAGTACCTTGTACCCACAGGCAATAGCCTGATGGAAGACATCATGCCCTGATCAACATCTGCATAGAGCAAGATATGATCCAGGAGTGACAAAAACATGTTATGTTCTAGGTTGTCAGCACTGAGGAAAAAAACATGTTCATAATTTGCATTTGTTGATTCACACTTGCTAACAGGATAGCAAAATTGATCGACACACAGCAACTGAGATTAATGAATCCTGATCATCTTTAAGCTCTCAACAGACTGACCCTAATCCATAACCCAGGGTCAAAGTCTACATTATTCTGAGTTTTGTATCAGCTAACTCAACACCCATCTACTTATTGAAATGAAGTTAGGTCCTGAAGAAAGCAGTCCTGATACCTTAAATTTCTTCCTGCCTGCTGACAACCCATAACTGTGAAGAAAACTGCAAATCCCATGGAAAATCCTACAGTACCAGCTGGTTATTGACTTGGATGACCATAGGTATGTAAGGAAAATGGTGCTCCCACAGGCAGTGTCCCACCCAGCCTGTCTGGAAGGAGTTTATTCCTCACAGATACTGTCACCAGTTGCTGCAGCACTCAGAGGTTTTATCAGAGGTTTCCCTCTCAAGTGGTGACCTGTCCTGCCAGATCAGTCCTGCTCAGCTTTCAGCACATGACTGCATCATAAGCCAAGGCAAACGTAAGCAAAGGACAGAAACAGAGGATAGAGATCTCCAATACGCAATTACACACATAACAATGTTATGTTATGCACAGAGGTGCGTGAAATATGTTTAAGAAAAAAAAAAGCATAGATAGGAGAGTAGCTCATAGTCCAGGATATTATCAGATCTGGGAAAATGCCATGTGAATGAGTCACTGGAGCATCAATCAATTGCTGTTTACAGAAAATGCCACAAAATTGGCTGTTGTAAGTCCCCCTCCTGCACTTGTATTTCCTTTTCATGGATTTTATAAATGATTGACTAAAATGTGTTATGGGCTGCTCTCTTGCATTATTGGTATCTGGCCTACTACCTTGCTCCAGTCCAGTCCCTCCTTCCTTTCAGTAAAATGTATTTTAATGAAGTATCTTTTTCACATGATGATTGGAGAGTAAACAAAGACCCTTTGAAAAAATGTTTTGCATATTCCTGCCACAATCACACTCCAACTAACCTGCCAGCATGCTTGTGTTGTAGCCTTATGCCAAAGAGGGACACCAAATATGACTGATACAGCAAGTTTATGTATGCCCCATTCATTCAGGAGCTGCTGTTCACTACCTCAGTTCCCCAGCATTTAGCACCTGAAAAATTCAAAAACTGGTGATCTGCAGATCAAGACTCTGGCATGGAAGACTTGTAAATCAGAGGTGGTGCCTTAAGCCCAGCTATAAGCCAACAGCCATACTGCAGAGATCCCACAGCGCTGGTGGCACCCTCAACACAGATGTTTTGTCTGGATCTCTACAGCAGGATTGGTCCCTGCCCTGAGCCCTGTGCTGTGCTGGCCTCAGCCAGGCAAGGACCTTCACAGAAGGACAGCTTCTGGCTTAGATTCCATTCCAACTACCCCAAACAGGCAGGGGTAAAAACAGAGGAACCAGGGGAAAAAAGGGGGGGAATCAAGAGGGACTGTCTGAGGAAAAACTGGGAAGCAGGAGGGCCCTGTGCCCAGACTCACTGTGGTGTGGTTTGTGCAGCACAACACATCAGCACCTGGACAAGCCTGGGCTGTGATGGGCTCCCTCTGAATCCTGGGCTGCTATGAACTGCCATCACATTCCCAGAGAGGAGGAAATCACCTCACTTCCCTGCTTGCAAAGGTCCTGGTAGCAGGAGACCAAACTGTCAAAAAGAGCCTGCGGCTTCAGGATTGAGGCTGCCCTTGGTGTTTCTTCTTTGAGCAGTATCGAACTCTGTCCTCCTCTGTAGGAGGAAGAGTCTGTGTGGGGACAGCCGCACCCTGTGGAGCAAAACTTTCCCACAGCTAAGAGCCATCATAAGCCTCCCTGCCTTCTGGTGTACCTCCACAAGCTTAAAAGGAGAGATATACATGTGTATCTGCATGTGTGCCTCTGTGAAAAAGCAAGGGAGAGACTGACTTGCTGCAATGAGCATTTCAAACAAAACAATATAATTACACATATTTTTCTCCCATGAGGCAGGATGGGAACTCAGCATGTAACATCTGTTGCTTAATGCATTCCTAGATAGCACACAGATACTATGCTGATAAGCACCGCTTAAGAACCAAGATAGCAAAGAACAGAAAGTAATGATTGTAGTTGCACAGAGAACAGGTCAGATCTTAGCGTGACTTTAAAGCAACCTGGTTTCCACCCTTCCATTTATCATTATGAAAGTAATGCATATACCAGTGAAGAATTTTAATAGCATTTTAGAGGCAGTAATAGCTTCAGAAAGATGACTTTCATTATATACAGCTGTACAGCAGTCCCTGGAAACTGCAGAGAGCCACATCACACACCATTTATATCCTGAATTGAAAAAATATCCTTTGGAAGTTAAATGCCTGTATGGATGATCTTGTGCTGTTTGAGGATCTAGACAAGACCTCTTTCAGATTCACACCTGTTTCAGTTCTTTGGCTTTCACCAGAGCACCGCTTACCATGTGAAAAACATGACCAAAATTAAGAGGCACCCACACCGTGCTTTCCACATGCTGGCCTCTTCCAGTGCACCATGACAGTGCTTCCCATGCTGGGCTAGTCCTTTATTCCCAGCTCCAAGAGGTGGCAGCAGCACCCCTGCCTTTGGGAAGCCTCTCCTGTGAGGGACTGACATCCTCCCTTGCCCTTGGAACGGGGAAAGATCTGACACCTGGGGGAAAAGCAAGTGCACACCCACCCACTCAGACAACCTTAGCATCTCTAAGTTGACCACCAGCTGCAGCAGGCCTAGCACTGTAGACAGCCATAAGGCACAGGACAGTGTATTAAAAAAAAATAATTAAAACAAATTTTAAAAAATTTTTGTATCTCATTATTTTTTTCATGCTAATGAAGAGGGGAAAACTACTTCTGGGGTTGAAAAGAGCCCTGAGACTCTTCTAATTATTCCCAAGGGAAACTTAACAGCATTGCCCATTACAAAATTCTTTGCAGAAATATCATCTGCTTTGATAGCCTGCAGCCATCTCAGAGACTAAAGGTTGAAAACAAATTCACAGTCAGCAAAAGAAGAAAGGAGAAAAAAACATGGTCCTTTTCTCAGTACAACCTCAACAGAACAAACACGCAATGGAAAAAGGATGGAGAGCCAGCAATAGACAAAATCTCCTTGCATCCTGGGGCAAAAAAACATCCCACCAGTTCTCATCCCACTTGCAATGGTGAGACTTCCCCATAGCACATCAACAATGGTGTGAGACTAAGCAGGGGTCCTGTCACCACTTCTTAGGTGTCTTTTTGTGTTTGGGGGTCTCCTGCTGCCATAGGATGCGAAATTATTTGGAGGTCTACATCTGTCAAAGCACTGATATAGCTCAGTAAAAATAATTCTTGAAATTACAGGTGAAAGACACAAGCTTTGGCATCCAGGCTTATCTTGACCTGTGCTGGTGTTAGTTTACATTAACAATTGCCAGTGGTCAAATAATTTCTGTATAACCTGTTGTGTCTTTATCTCTGTGTTACCATATAGGGTAAAATGGCAAGCACAGGTAGCCACTTCAATACAAGAAAGAGCCCTTTAAGTTAATTGAGGCTGGGGAAAGCTGTTGAGCAACTTCTAAAATTTACCTGGAAACTACTAAGAAGGAGAAAGAGTGTGATGAGAAAAAGAAAACATTAAAATAGCCCCAAGCATTGGGGTCCTCAGACTGCAGGCCTGAGGAGCAAAGAGCAGCACCATAAATTTTGTGCTTGTCCTGGTGACAACTCAGGATGCTGATGACTCACCGCTTCCAGCCAAGCCAGCACTTCTGCTTCAGGAGGTTGGTGCCACCAGCCACAAGACTCGGGGACATCAGAAGGTGAGAATAGCTCTGGAGAGAAGGATTAGATATTGCAATTTTTCATTGTAGCAGTTTTAAGAGCATTACAACTAATAAGGATTTTCTGCGTTAATCTGGATTATAAGTGTTAGTATCGTTGCAACTGGACTAATAATACATTTATTATGTCTTGATTAAGTTAAGATTTTAATAAGACTTTTGGCTGTATGAATATAATGTCTTCATCTTGGCACATAACAATATTTTAAGCATAGCAGGACAGAAGCTGTCAGAAACCCCAGCTCACTGCCAGGCACTAGCAGAGCAGAGCTGAATAATCCTCTCCAGACGTGGCGTCAAAGACATGAGAGAACCCTGCACAAACCTTTTCCCTCAAAACCTATCCTGTGTGTTTAACTGTTCGAGGATGCACAGAACAGTCCTTACTCTCACAACAAGAGTTGCAGCTGATCGAGGTGTTCCTGTTGGGAATTTTAGAACAAATTTTTTAAACAAGTATCAAGTATCACCTACTCCCAGCTTGTGCCCACATGGTAGCTGACCCCCATCTCTTCTTGGACTCTCAGTTCAGCCCTTCATTTATCCAAACTGATCTTTTCCACAAACTCTTGCATCTCTCAAAGAGCTGTGAACTGAAATTACACATGAGGGTGGGATCACTTACACCCAGGCTCACTGTCTTTGACCCATGTCCAACTAGTCTGGGTTTAGAGTCACCTGTGAGAATGTAATTCTGACCAAAGAACTCCGTCTGAGGGTAGAAACACATTTCTAGCAAGAGCCAAAGCTTGACAAGGAAGAGAGAAACATGCTTCTCACTCCCATCCTCATTAGGTTGTCCACAAATATTTCCTGAGCAGTCTCTGCTCCAAATTTGCAACTTCCCTGTCTATGCAAGGGGTAGATAGAGCATCACTGAAAGCAACTGGAAAAACCCCAACACTGTAACTGAAATCCTCATGTCCCAAAACTCACTGCACCATACAGTCGGAGGCAAAGACCACAGTGACATTATCACCCGTGCAGCAAGCACACCTGATAAGGGGTAATAGAGACAAGAAAAGCCTGAAATGATGCTTGTTAGAAGCTGTGGAGCCTTGAATGGATATGGATTTTATTGTCAAGATCACCCAGCAAAGTTACTTAGTTTACATTTTCCTATACCAAATTTCAGCTGAAATAAATTTTTGCCCGAGAAAAGTGTTCATTCTGAGAGCATTTCACTTAGAGATACAAAAGTGTAGTGAGGGAATACAAAGCTTTTCAACCGCTCACACTTTAAAAATATAATAATGTCAGCCTTCTACACTTTTCATGAGCTGGCTCCTCACTGTTTGGAGAGTAGTGTTCTTCACTGAGATAAGCTCACAACAGCCAGCCAAGTGTTTACTCATAAAACACTATTCTAGAATGAAAAGTGTCACCTGGGTTGTAATCTATTTTTTCAGATTTTTGGGGGGGGTTTCTTCCCGTGACTTACAGTCATCTCTACCGTATGTAATGGTTTGCAAAGTCTGTCCTGATTTCCCAAGGACAAAGAGAAAAAAAATTCCAACCTCTCCTTTTCAAAATAGGTGTAGGGGAATGGGAGTATGGAGAAGGAAATGTAGGAGAGGTATCTTTGTTAGAGGCTAGCCACAGTCAGACTGCAAACAAATGGAGGCATCCTGCTGATTTCAGACTAATTTTCTGTGTAGCAACCGTATTAGTCAAGAAAGATATGAAGACTCAGAGGTTTCTATCTAGTTACACAAATCAAATTTATATCTTAAATTTTAAAATAACAAACTTGTAATAAAATTGTGAGATTTGGCCAAAAACTACCTTCCCTTAACAGATGAATCAGGTATTGACTGTTTCCAAGGTCTTCCCCAGTCACAACTGTACACTGCAACATGGGAAAATAATTTTCAGTTTTTTTGGAAATATATCCTCATCCTTACCACATTTCCTAGCAAGAAGTCTCAGTTAAGGAGACTCTTTTGGTCAGCAGCTGCATCCAAATGTGTGTTATTTGATTAAGGTGAGGGCCATGCAAAGCAGCCAGCAGCACAAAAGACAACTATTTGTAGGAAGAGATGACTCACATGCTTTACTGGAGACAACAGGGAGAACTGTGTGTCCCCTTCCCACTGGAAGTACTGCCCTCTTGCCTTTGCATCGTGCTCATGACTCCCACCAGTGTGATCCACAGCGACCAAGAGACCTGAGGATTGCAAGGAAACTTGCTGTGCAGGGAATACTGCCACATGCCTTCTGCTGGCACACTGTGCCTCAAAGGGAAATAAATGGAACCTCCCAAGGGTGTGCAACAGCATCTGGGTGAACACAAATGAAGCAAATAAAGAAAACCATTTTGCAGCTGCCCAGTATCCAGAGCTGGAGCAGATTTCTCAGACTCATCAACTGCCATTCAGGCACAAAAGAAGCAGCCAGATATTCAAAGTAGCTCTGCATCCAATGCCAGGAAGGGTCACAAAGTTGGCCTTTCAAAAATTGTCCACTGTCCCCTTGCTAATGCTCATCTCTCAGTTTGCAGTGCATGTGGGTAAGCAGTGATTCCAATGGGAGTCAGAGACAACAACAAGAGAAATTGCGGGATCAGCTCCAGTAGTGGAGGGGGCATTTTTAACCCTTCTGTGGAAGCCAGCTTCCTCCCCTGCCTCCACGCTTCCTGTGAATCCATTTCAGGTCCTGCCAAGCAGCAGCTTCTCCCCTTCCACGGCTTTTCCCTGCGGCCTATGACCGCTCTTGGCACAGCACTGCCTGCACCAAATGCAGCATCCAAAAGCCCAGTGCTGATGTAGCTGCTAAAGACATGAGAACTGTATCTGGAAATGATGAAGAAGAGAAAATTATTCCTGTGGGGGAAAGACACTGTTAAAAATAAAGTTGTTCTGTGGCCAATGGAGTAAATAAGGTGACCTTTCCTACAGTTCCCTTTCCAATCTCCTCCACCCTGATACTGCAGCTCCTTCCAGCATCTGCTACTAGTTTGGCTGGAGATTTGGGTCCTGTTCTGTGGCTGGCTTAGAGTAGTATCTGAATTGCTTCATTACCCAGGGTGTAAGTGCTTCTTGGTCAACACAATGTATATTGTGCAGAATTCTGCTTCTGGCTTATGTGGAAGGAGCAGGGAGCAGCAATAACACGTATCTTTCTACTCTATCCAGCTGCCAGTTTTCACAAAACTGTGAGCAAATTAAAATCCTGGACATCTCTTGCTAGATGAGAAGTATGGTAGAAATCATACTTTTGGGGACATAGTGGGGGAAAGCAAAACAAATAGAGAGGAAAAGTAAATGCAACATCTTGTTTCCCTAGGTAATTATATTTTAAAATACTGACAAATAACACTACTATGAACTTTACACACCAATTTAGTACAAGATAACCTGCAGTATCAATTTGGGATGCAGTGGAAGTGGGAGGTCACACTTGCTGCAATCTCTGAAAGATCTTCTGATCTCATTAAAGTCACTTTCAAGCTAATTTTAAGCAAGTGTGAGTGATTGTCAGAAAGGCCAGAGAGGGAAAGAGAGAAAGAGAAAAGAAATGTAGTAATGAAACCCAGGCTGGAAGACAGCCTCTAACTCACTGCTAAACTGTGCCTGCTCCTAAGCAGGAAAGGGACATTGCCAGGAAAAATGAAAATCCCTTCACTCATGAGTTAGTCAGTGGGATCTGGGCTGGGGAACTTATCTGCATTAGGGGCCAAGAGATTACATCCCCACCAGAGGTGTTGTGTGACCCCATCAAAAGGGTCCCGTGTCCCCCAGGAAATCTGGTTTTCTTGGCTGACAGTTTTCTGGAGAAGCTCCAAAGAGAAACAATTGCAATTTGCAGCACTGCAAAAGACTGCAGTATCTGGCAATTTCTGAGATACCTATGGGATACTATGGTTTTTCCTGAAACTGTTGGACATTCATCTTTTAAAACTCTGAAATGCTGAAAGAGGAGATAGCCAGAATTATGTTAGAAAGCTCCACCATCTGCATCTGCTGTAGTTACTGGTCCTTACCATGCCTTTTGCTGTGCTGATCCAGGGCACAATCAGAAAAAGCAGAATAAGAATAAGGAAGGAACCTTTAGCACTCTTAGCATGTGGCATCAAGACCTGCAAATTGCCAAGTCCACATCAGAAAATATTCTCCCTGACAGGCTGTTTTTTTGTTTCAAATCTTAATTTTTTTCCAGATTTTACCATGTATTTGGCCTTGCTAGTGACTTTTTTCCAGTTATTTCAGAATATTTTCATTTCTATCACTGTAGCCTGTTTACATAACAGCTAAGAGATGAATAGCCCAGTTTAAAGCATCAAAACTTAATTTATATTTTTGAATTTTCCCGGGCCTTGATGAAGAAATCCAGCCATTATTGAAACCCAAAAACCAATAATGCAGAGAAAAAAGGTGACTCTGATGCCAGCTGATATCTTCCTAAAGAATCTTTCTTGAGAAAGGTGTACTCTTTGTTACAGATTGGGAAACTGGGACATGAACCTTCCCACAGAGCTGCCAACAATAACAAAAGAAAAACATCTTTTCAGGAAGAAGAAGAAAATCTGGTTTTCTCTTTGT
>WAAG01071754.1:5880-49997 GCA_013390105.1 Tichodroma muraria | reverse complement strand
TCAATCAAGAGACTGAATTTGCAAACTTCAAGGGGGAGAAATGTTTCTCCATTTTTTGACAATCCATAT
The DNA here is from genome assembly GCA_013390105.1 of Tichodroma muraria. NCBI lineage: Eukaryota > Metazoa > Chordata > Aves > Passeriformes > Sittidae > Tichodroma > Tichodroma muraria. The sequence goes on along the minus strand of WAAG01071754.1, from coordinate 49,928 downwards.
TACACTAATTCAGACAGCTTTTACACAGAGCTGCACCAGTTTACTCAAGCATTGCTTTCAATACCATTTCATTAAATCAATGCAAAAGGTGTGTTGACCTTTTAAGTATATATTTAAATCTGATCAGTGGAGCTTAAATTGATTTGGAACTGATTTTAGACAACTCTTAAGACAAGTAAGTGTGTCCACATGGGGTTACTCAGCTGTTCAACAAATGATGTGAAATCCAATTTAAATTAAGCCACTGCAAACAAACCACTGTTGTGTTGTAGATGAGTCCCAAACGTGCCCTCCAAGTTCTTTGAGAACTTTCTAACTTGAACAGAGAACCCAAGGGAGATACAGTGAATGGAGTGAAAGCTGTTCATCCCTGTCAGGAAAGGAGGAATGACTATAAAACACAGTATAAAGCTTCCAAACAAACATCCAGGGTTCAGCCGAAAGCTGTGTTTGTAAACCTGTTCCCTATTGGTTTTTACTCTTGGCAGCTGTAACTGTAGTGAACAACGAAGGCATGCCACCACTCACCAGATTCTGGCAGGAGGAAGCCTCCTCCATATTTCACAGGTTTCAAAAGATCCAAAGTGAGTTTAAAGGAAATCCCCTTTAGTTCATGTTTGCTAGGGATTGGGATACTCAAGGTTTTCAACCTTCAGTTTGCCTTTGCAGGATGTTTGGTGTTTTCATAGCGTAGATTATTCCACTCTCCTAAAACATCACTGAAGACATTTGCAGGACAGCAGAGAAGCCCCTTGATCTTCACAGCCCTTAAGTCTACAGGGGGATTTCAAATATTTTGCTCTCAGAGCAAAGAAATGGGAGATGCAAAATGAACTTCACTCCATACTGATTGGTAATGATGCAAATAAGATGGCATAAGATGGGTATTTGTGGAAGGGACAGATTACCTGATAATTTCTACATTTCAACAGACCTGTAACCTAGGTTTTAATGACTGAGTTTAAAAAAACACCAACAATCATAGAATCATACAATAAAATAGGTTGTGAGAGAAAGCAGGGCTGGAAGCAGTAAATAGGAGGAAATAGTACAGTAGATTGAGGGAAAACTGGTTTAGGATAACCAACTAACTAAATTATTAATCCAATAACATGGGAATGCAAGTTGCACCCCCAAACTTCTGGTGGCTATTGGTCCCTCAACCTCTCCCACCCACTCTTTTCCACATAAATTATCATCTGCTCCATTTTCCTGTCCTAAAACTGAGCAAAGTGAACAGTTTTTCTTATATTCTCCAAACTGTTTTAATTATTTGACAGTTTTGCTGTATGAAAGAAGAGTTTTAAGGGCTCTTCCTCAGTTTCACACCCCCTTCCAACAGACGACTGCTGTTTGATAGGAATTTTGGAGGTCTCTTTGCCAGTCCAAACCTCAGCAGGAGAGAAGTAAATGCAAAGGTACCTTCTTGTATGAACAAAGAGAGGTAAGAGAATGGGCCTTTGTTTTGTCTCCTCCAGGGATTCAAAAAGGTTTGGTGGTGACTGCTAATGGTTTGGGGCTGTGTTGGACTGGTAGATTTCTGGCCTCTTTCCAGCTTTCCTGGTTCCTCAAAATTTCTTACAATATTCCCATTCAAACTTGTGCAATTGATTATCTTGAATGGATGCAGGCTCACAAAAGGCTACGGGATGTGAGTGAACTTGAACATAAGGATCTTTCATGATAAACTAATGAGTATTTCTATATATTGAGGTAAGGGAATTAACTCCATGGTGCTAAATGGAGTAAGCTCAGAACTTCCTGTGTCTCGCTGAAACCTTCCCAAATCTGTTGCATCTCATTCTATTCTTTTGTTTTAAAGTCTTGTTGACTGTAGGTGAGTGGGAGTGTGTTCCTAGTGTTAGATATGGCTCTTTCCTCTTTCTCCTAGCACAGGTCAGTGAATCCTTAAAGTGGGTTGAGAAATAAAATCTGTGAATATGGTGAGCAGAAAAGGAAAGAAAAAACCACAAAACCCCCACCATAACTGGAGGGGAGAGACGAAGGGACTATGTCACTTTGCAGTGGTAAATTACCAAAAGGAAAAACTAGCAAAAGTAAAAATTACCAAAGCTGTAGGTTCTGCACTTACACTTGCTTCTCTGCTTCCTCCTATTTCCTGCATTTCTCGTGGCTGTCAGAATTGGGGAGCTCCTGTGTTCTGTGCCTCAAACTTCCACTGATGTTCTGGAGATTCAGTTGTGCTGAGTTTGGAAAGTAAAAGAAACAGTGTTTAACACAGCAAAGTGCATTCAAGGTATGTTCAGTATAGAACTGGCAGAAACACCATCTCTTGTGGAATCTGCTGATCTAGATGCTGTAATGAACTTTCCAGTGAAGTCCAAAGCAGGGCTAACATCAGTATATTGACTTTATCTAAGCATTCATAAAAGAGAGTGGTTAAATGCCAGAAATACTTTAAATCCTGCCTTCTGAGGACTATCTGAGTTAGGTACTACAACTTTTTGTTCTTGCTGGTATGGGAAGCAGAGGATTGATGACTCCCCCACTCTTGGCTTCTTTTGTAATATTCATATAGTTTTTGTAACAGAAATTGCCGTGTCTGTGAGCTACCTATTTTTTTTCCAATTCCTTTGTGTCTTTCTAAGAAGAAATGATAAAAAATTAGTCAATATTTTTGCCCTGAAATCACATCTGAACTCACTTCAACACCCCCTCTGCCAAAAACCAAGCAAAACCACCAGTAGCAACAAAACCCACCAAAAAAGCAACCGAAAAACTTGGACCTTCACAGTTTTCAACTGTCAAATGGTGCCTTTGCTATGACTACAAGGGACTCCAACAGGATGCTTTTACTGACAGCAGCAACCTTCCTACTGTGACAAAGAAGGATGGCAAAGGCTAATGAATTGCATCTTACTGAGCAGGGCCTGCAGTTAGGAACTTGATACCATTAAGAGATCTTTGGAGAAATTTTGGGATACTATATTTCTTGGGAAAAGAACAAAGAATTCATATAGAAAGACAAATGCAAAGCTACAGCTCAATGGCTATCCCATTCTTTTCAAAAATCATCAAAATCTTTGACTCAGTGGAGGTAGTTTTCAGACCTCTCTTTTTTTTGGAAATTTTTTTTTGTCTGATTTTAGTGCTTGTTTCCTCTGTATAACTCTTTCCCCACATTCAAGACTGTCAGGGAAAAGCTGTAGATAAGAATATCTGTAAACAGCGTTTAGTGTCTCCCACACAGCAGTCTGGAACTGCTTCCCCTCGTGTTTCTGAAGGTTCATGGATTTCCCAGATCAGTAGGAGTTTATTGATTTATATGCAGGCAAGCTTGTGTTACTACTTTGGTTACTCTTGTGCTTTTTCCTGGCTACTGCTAATTAGCCTGGCAGATCTTCCAGTGTTGCTTACATGCAGTAGTAGTAAATGAATATAACTACTTGTACTGAGTTATCATAATGTTCTCCTTTTTTTTTTTTCTTTTTTTTTTTTCCTGGATGCTCCTTAAAAGGATAAAAGCTACTTTGGAAACTCTTATCTGAGCAGTGAAAGAGATCCAGACTATGACTTTATACTCAAATGGTGCAGTGTCCTGCATTTGGACTATCCCATAGCCTCTTGTCACCTCATGCAGTGCTTTTGGGATATTCAGGCTAACAATGAGCACTGCCTTGCTACTGCTTTCCTGTTAGTTACCTTCTGAAAGGCTTGTCCTCTCTCTCGATTACAATCCTAGCCTGCCTCTGACATCTCTTTGCAATCTCAGCTCAGGTTAAAGATTCTTTCTCTCTTCCAAGCCCTCACTCTTCCCCGTGTACACATTTTTTTTTCTCAGTTGCTGTATGCAATCTCACCCTCCTGCTTCTTCAGCCTTGTGAGTAACACAAGTGCCCAGGCTGCAGCTGACCTAGAGGAGACTCTCGGGCTCAGGTCTTGTCTCCCCAGGCTGCAGGCGTCATGTCCTGGCTTCCGCGGGGCCCTCCCTCCTCAGGTTGGGAGCCTGGCTGGCTGTGGAACGTTTCCGTTCCTCTGAGCCGGAGCCGGGATGCTGCTTTCTCTCGGGAGATGGCAGCACAGCCAGATGCAGTTTGACACCCAGAAGTGCAAAGGGATGGCTGGGAGGTGGGGTTTGTGTTGGATTCCCTCCGAGATGGAGTTCCTTAGCTGGGAGCAAGGATTAAGATGGGGAGCACAGGGGTGCTTATGCATAGGAGGGATAGCTTCAAGGCCTTTCTTGAAGCGGAATGGAATCAGCCCAGCACCCTCAGGGTAACATACCGGGCGGGATCCCTCTGTCCTGACCATATTCCTCTGTATCAGCTGCAGCTGATTGCTAGGGGTGGTGTGGGGCCCAAGATGCCCACTGTGGGGACAGTATCATTTGCTGAGCCTGCAGGCACAGCCCCAATTGCTTGTTTATTCACCTGTGGGGGAAGGCTCTGCAGGAGTCCGGGCAGAGTCAGTATGTATTGCGGGTTTTGCAAGCACCCACTTTCCTGCAGGCTGCCACAATGGCTGCACATTATTTTAGCTATCAAGCAGTTTAAGGCAAAATGCCAGGAGAAAGGAAGAGCAACAATCAGTCACCATCCCATTAAATGCTACAACCTGCAGTTCAACAAACTGAACTGCAATTCGTTGCATTGTACCTTCTGAGAGGTTAACTCTCAGAACCTCATCTGTTCTTTTTAGCCAGTTTGGAGGCTCCTAATCTCCCCTGAGGTTTTAATAATTGATTATAAAGACAGGGATACTATATGGGGTTTAATGTGACCATCATCTGGAAAACATACACAGAGACTGGTGTTTGGGGTATGCTTGGGAAAGCAAGCACAGTCTGGTCCAAAAACCTATGGAATATATTGCTTAATCTACCCCTCTGGCCCTGTTCTCTGAATGCAATTTCCCTATGCCAAGCACACTGAATCAACTGGAGATGCTGCAGAGCTGTGTTGGGAGGTTGTTTGCCAACTTCTCGAACTCTGAGAAAGTTTTGTGGCAACACAGAATAACCGTAGATTTGGTTTTGTTGCAACAGTAATTTGTGAATGCAGCGTGTGGGCTTGTGCATCCAAAAGTAAAGGGTGCTAGAAATCCCATCTTAGGCAACTCAAATAATTTTACTAGCATCAGCAACTGGAGGGCAGCCAGCCAGTTAGCCCTACAGTTCTTTAAAAAGTAATAAAAGTGCACCTGACTTTTGCTCCTTGGATGGCAACCACTGACTGGAAACTAGTTCCATATACTAGATAATTCCTGCTTGATGCTGCTTAGGGCACCATTGAAACCACACCCGAGGCAGGCAGCACTGACGGGTGAAGCAAAGAAAGGCAAGAGAAAACTTGAGGTTTGTAAGCACTTAGAAAAGGGCCACCTCCCTTTTCTTCCCCCTCTTTGCTCCTGGCAGTCTTGGAAGGCCCATTCTTACTCTCATGACTTGGTCTGAAGAGTGTTTGAAAGTGCTGCAATTCTCTTTCAGACCAGTTTTTTTCCTTAAGTGACCCAAGTGCCCCAAAAAGATCCTGTCACACTAGAGGACAGTCACGATAACTGCTCATCTTCTTTGGGGCTAGGAAGCAGAATAAAAACAGCTCAGGCAGTGAGGACTAAGCAAATCCACCTTTCCTGTCTGCATTTCCCTTCTAACTCAGTTCTGGGGGATCCTCCAATGCATTGCCATGTGGATCCCTCTGCCCTGGAGGAACAAGTTGTGTCAGTATGACCACCACCAGGCCTTCTGCCCAGTCTCTGTGCAGGTGCAGAGCCAGGGCTGCAAGCAGCCACCCCCCCCAGGAGCAGTTCCACAGCAGTCCAGTCAGGAACACACATTCAAAGAGTGCATGTATGGAGGAGAGAAGCATTTAAGGGATAAATCCCACATAGGATAATGTTGGTGACTGCAGAAAAATAAACAACAAACCACCAACAGAATGAATATAAAGGAGAAGGGCAGTGACCAAAATGCAAGACACTGGGTTTGAAAGGTTGGTGGTACCTTGCCTTTTGGAACGGTCTTTGACAATTGGGAGAGAGTTTCTCTCATTTTGATTGGGACTAGCCATATTCACAGCAGTTGTCCCAAGTTACCTAGTCTGTCTGTCTCCATGCCTTTTCAATTTGGCAGCCTTCTATTTTCCCCCTGCATGTCCCAGAGATTTGAAAAATGATCCATTCTTCAAAGCACCCCTGGTAATTTTGACCAGTGTTATACTTCTTTTGAGACTGATGCCTTTCAAAGCTGCTGCCTTTCTTCCCACAGCAGCTCCTGACAACCCTCTACAACATACAGCCTTAAGAGGGGAAAACAGGTCTGAGGAGATACACTTTTACTAGGAGGAAAGACATTAGAGATGGCACTGAAATTAACAGAAAACAGATTATTTAAAGCGAAAAAGGTAGCTTAGCCCTTTTTATGAAGTGCAGGACTATACTGTCACTAATTTCACTTTGCAAAGTGTACTGGAGATCTCTTAATGCACTTGTCAGTAAAATGTATCTGTATACACAGATCAGTAAATATTAATTAATTAAACATGCATATGCAATATGTGTTCTGTCCTGTCCCTGCCTTTTTAGTAAGACTTAACTCAAGATCTGTGTTGCTACATTGTTTTTGCTGCCAGGTAAGAAAAGATAAACGCACACCACATGATTGCTGGCTGCATGGCTTTACCCCATTGGCAGCCACCTCCCCGGTGACATCAGCTGAGGTGGAGAAACTATAATTTTATGCTAGAGTAGTCACTTAAATGAAAATGAATGTTAACATCTCTCTGGTGTGTGTAGGCCCTAGTCTACACATTTGATCAATGTCCTGGTTTCTTACTGAGAAATGTTGTACTGGAGATGTTGCCATACACATTTAGGAATTACGGTTCGAACTGATGCTTCTATTAATAATAAATCTTGCAAATTCTGCTTTGAAAAGAGCTATTTTCTTGAAGATGAAAAAGTACATTTTCTCAAGCACCCAACTCCCATTTTCAAAATACTCCTTTGCAACAATCCTGAATATGGAGCAACAGGACAGAAACCTGATTTTTGCAGCTGCAATTTATAGCAATAGAGATGCCCCATAACCAAACAGCATCTGGGGAAAGGGGCAGTTCAGTGAAATGGAAGCTTTCCACTTAGGTAATGAGAGGTGTTAAAGGGTGTTTACATGGGGGAAGGCATTTTTCTTCTTCAAACTTACCTTAATTATCTGTGCAACTTTCAGGCTCAGCCTGACACTGTAAAATATTCAGGTGTGTGCATAAGTCAAAACACAAGTGTTACATGTCTTTCAAATATTAAACCCAATCCAAATATTAAAACTATTCCAACACATCCAATGACAGCATCATCTCGTTCTTACTGCAGGTCTCTATTTTAGGTTTAAGTCTATTTGGAGACTGCCAGACACCCCACCCCAGCAAGCACTGGGTCTCAGGAAAAAGCTCTATGCACACAGCAAGATGGGTACAGTGGAGCCAGACCAGAACAGTGCTATTGGACCCAAGTACTTATGAGAGGTAGAGTACAGATATTGCATGCCTGTATCTATGCAAGACAATGGCCTTTCAGTGCTTCTACAATCTCCTCTTTCCCATATCCATGGAGCAGCAGTGTACAAATGGGTTTATAAGGGGTGGCTCTGCAGAGAGGCTGCATCTCCAAGCACCTGCAAAGCTGGGTGCAATTTCAAGACCTGCAGCTGTCCTGCTGGGGAGCTTATTGCCCTCAGTTTCCACATCATGGGGAATACTACCACTGACCTTTTCGGGAAGGTACTGATGGAGGAAGCTCCCAGAACCAGCTCCCGTGCCTGTCGTTTCCATGCTTGCAACAGAACAGGAAAGGCTTGGGCAGCTCCGGCAGCACCTTTAAATCCATGTGGATTGTAACTATTTTAAATTCAAGTCGCACGCCGTACGACAGGTGCGCGTCCTGTCTCCAGCAATTCCATGCTCCCCTTTAAAAAAAAACTGGACTGCGGGAGAACAAAAGGGCTACAGCAGCAACACCGCCTCATCCTGCATCGACTACGATGGACGAAAACGAGTTAGAAGGACACTGAGGGCTGAAAGCCCTCATGTGAAGAGGGCACGGAGGCAAATCCCAAGGGATTATTGCGAGGCGCTGTACCGAGAGCACGAACGCTGCGGACTGCCCGCAGAGGCAACTCGTCGCAGCCCCGCCCTGGCTGCCGCCCTCAGGAGCGCGCTCACGTGACCGCGCTCACGTGACCGCACCCTCAGGCCCCGCACCTGCCGCCGCGAGGGGGCGGGGTGAGGGGCGTGGTCATAGCGTGACCCCTCCCACCGCTCCTCCGGCCTCCCGCCCCGCCCTGCTGCGCACGCGCGCGGAGCAGGACGGGTTGATTCACGCACCCAAAATGGCGGCCGCAATGGATGTGGACACCCCCAGCGGAACCAACAGCGGCGCCGGCAAGAAGCGCTTCGAAGTGAAGAAAGTGAGGCCCCGCCGGCGCGCTCCTCCGGCTGCTCCCGGAGGGACGGGGAGTGCTGGGGCCGGCCTGATGCCGGCGAGCGGGACGGAGAAGGGGGTTACTTTCCGCTTCCCTCACGGAGCCGGGCGCCCGGTTCCGCACCAGAGCGGTGGGAGGGGCGTGGGGAGGCCTGCGGGGAGTCCTGGCGTGCGTCCTAGCCAATGGCTGAGGCGGGCGGCCGCACGTGCAGCGGGAGCTGGCCAATCAGCGGGCGCGGCTGTCGGGGGTGGGTGCAGGAGCGGGGGGCGCAGAAGGGGCCGTGCCGGCTGGGGGATGCCCTGGTCGGGGCTCCGCCGCTCGCTCTCCCGCCCCGGCGGACCTCGGCTACTCCGTATCCAGAGCCTCTGGGCAGCTCGGGCCGGCGAGCAGCGCTGGAGTGCTTCCGCCTCGACATCACCCCCGGCCTTTGTGGCCCAGCCGCCCGGGCTGCCCCATGTGCTGCGTAAAACGCTTTCTACAAATGCTTGTGGCTGACTTTTTTTCCCCTTCTTATTTAAATCGAGCCATAACAACGTGTTAGTGAGCAAACGGTCTCATGCCACCCTGGCTTTGCCACCTCGCTGAGAGCAGCCATAATATCGCTCTCCTATCCAGTGCCACCAGTTTGTCAGCTGGGTCACGGTGTCGGTTCGAGGCTCTTCACGAGGGTGTACAGAAGCAGGGGTAGATTGTGTGGGCTTATACTAAGGTGTAATTTGAGGAAAAGCTACCCCTAGACTGAATATCAGTAAACATTTCCAGCGACTCCGGCTTGTAGATAAGTTTGTTTGAAATGTAGCTGCCATCAGTGATGACAGAAACCCCTGGATCTGTGCAGAAGGAAGTGTTTGGGTAACATAATTGCTTGTCCTTTGGAAATAGGGACAGATATAATGAGAGTAGTAGGAAGTGGTACCATTTATATGTCAGTGGGGTTCCTCCTCCCCAGCAAGCTACCAAGATCTTTGTTGCATTTGTGGCTCAGTACAGGTGTGTGGGCCTTCAGAGCAGACCATGATGGGAAAAGAGATTAAGTACTGGAGTGTATGTGAGACATAAGGGTGCTGAGATATTTTGTCCCAGCTGCCTTGAATTACGGATGAAGTCCATGAGAGGTGAATACCTCAGCCAGAAGGCCAGCTAGACTTGAGGTTGGAAGATGGGGAAAAAAATGAGATCACTACTGATCTAAAAGATCTAGTAGTAATGTGAATACTTTTTATATCAGTACTGATGAAAAATTGAAGAGCTTATCGAAGTCCGATACTACCTATCAATACTTGGAAGCTGGCATTCCTCCTTTATTGTCCCAAACTGTGGGAAAGCAATGAAAATATTGAGACGGAAATGGAACACAGTAGAGAAGATTTACATAGCCCAGTCAGTGCAAACATACACTAAAATAATTACAGGGAGAAGAAAATCTATACTACTTAAGTAGTAAATGAAGATTATCCCGATTACCAGTACACTATTTTGGATTGCTTTGGATGTTGAAGGCAGGCCCATTTATTGAATGAGTTTACAAAAGACCTGGTTATGGGTTTTGTCTGGAGGAATAAAAAGGTACCATGTTTTCCTGCATAGCTTGCCCTGAAGTCCTCAAACCCTTCCCCTGAAGTAGCATGGGACAGTGCTATTACTTTTTTATATGTATAAAGTAAGTCTTTGAAAGGTTGATTTGGTAGTACTTCAAAATTTTTATATCCAGCCTTGCTGATAGGTTGTTGCTTATTAACCTTTTGTAGGGAAGATTATTCAGGAGTCAGTGGAGAGTAGCATTAGAGATTTGGTTCTTCACCCAAACTGCTCTGAAGGGTGATTACTAGAAGAACTGCTGCAAATAATGGGAATTCCTCTTAGCAAAAATGGCATCTGAATTGATCTTTCTCCAAGGGACTTTCCTTCAGAATTGAGGATTTGGCATGTGCTGCATCCTTGCCATTAGATCTTGAATAGAAATCCAGATGTTTGCATATGTTTCACAAAAAAAATAAATAAATAAAAAAGGGGGGGGGGACTGTGGGAGTTACCTTGTTTTTGAAGTGGGAAGGAGACATTGTGTCTGGGAAGTCTGTGAGAGGAATGTACCCACTGGTTCCTAGTAACCTGAACTCATGATGAAGAATTATTCTGGATGTCTAAGATTTCTTAAGTATCCCAGCTTTTCTATTTCAAAAACTACATGGGATCTTGAAGAACAGTGAGGATTTCTGTCCACTGTAAATTGAATCAAAACTATGTTTTTCTTTTTTCCCCCTCTCTCCAGTGGAACGCTGTGGCTCTGTGGGCATGGGACATCGTGGTTGATAACTGTGCCATTTGCAGAAACCACATTATGGATCTATGTAAGTAAATAGGGGGGACACAGGTTGGACTTGTATGTGATGAACAGCTGAAATTACCCCAGCTGAGGATATAATTCAGCAAAGCTTTCATTTAGTAACTGATTCTTCTACTAATCTCTGTTTTATGTAATGCTGAAGTCTCATAATCTATTTTTGTGACCTCTGTCACCATACTGCTTCTCCTTCACCCTTTTCTTGTAAAGGGTAGGATCTCTTGATGCCAGATCAACAGACATGGTGCTGCTGAGTGTATTTTGAACTCAACAAAGAAGAAAAGGAGTAATAATAAAGAGGAACCAAAATTATTCAGGGTTGACAGGCATTGCTTAGGAAGATATATTATATTTCAGATCTGGAGAGGTGCTATGAGTGTCAACTTCTCGATGACCTGACTCATTAAGATGAAGTCTTGTTATGCTCTCTGTGTCTGTGTCTGGCAAGGAAAGGCATGGACCAGCAAATTGATTGACTCCTTATTTTATAAAACCTACCTTGTCTAACTAACTTAGTACGTGTTATAGTAGGAGGAGTTTTGTAGCCACTTAGAAAATTATTTGTTTACTTACAAAGGAGAGTAATCAAATCCCAAAATAAAAAGCAATACATTGTTAGTATTGATTTTTTTTTTCTGTATAGTCTTGATGGTTCATTTCTATCATGAAATAGGTCTGTATGCATTAAGTCACTGTTTTCAGTCCCTTAGAGTACTGGTAATGAGTACAAACCCTTTTTTATTTTTCCTCAAAAATGACCAAGTACTGTTGGCACCATAACTGTCCATCGTGTTGCAATCATGAGGGACAGAAGACCACCTAACATACCCCAGATAGAAATTTACCTATATTCCTAAAATGTTAGGCTGGTGGACCCCCCCCAAAACAAGCCCAGGTCCAAGGACAGTGCCTGGGCATGGCCTGTCCTGATCCCATTGGAATAGTTTTGTTGCACTTTGTTTTTATGCAGTCACCCTTGGAACCAATACTATTGGCAACTTCCTGTCAATAAGACTGTGTGGAAATAGAGCACTTCAGAAAAATGAGACTTCAAGTTTGTAGGAACAGCTACTGAGGGATGTACCTGATTTTACTTCATATTTAAATAATAATTACAAAATTACTTTTAGAAGCTTTGTTTGGATGTTTTTTTTTGGGTTTTTTTTTAATAAAGAGAAAACACACTGTAAGACACTGGTCTGAAAATGGGTTAAATGGGTTCACTTCTCTTCTTGGGGACAGATATGTTTGTTTTTTGAGCCAGCTACTTTCTATCCACACTTCAGTTTATTCTTGGTTATTAGACAGGGAATGATAACACTAAAAAGAACAGGGATTATGAAATAAATTGAGGTTCTTTAATGTAAAGATTTTCTTTTTAAGTGTCTCTAACCTGTACCATCTTGGAAAGAAGTTTCAAAAGAAGGTAGACACTGGACTACTACTTAGTCTTTCAGGTTTATAATATATTAGAGAGGAAAACATTTTGCTGACAGGCAGATGGAATTTCAAAGATTTATTACAACAAAAGTTACCTTTATAGAATTTACAAATCTGTAGAATAAATATATAAAATCCTATAATTCAAGATAATTATTCATGGTAAGAGGGAAGTATTTTAAGATAGGAGATGCTGTTGTGTTTCATTCTATCAATCTGCCTCAAAATTAATTGTACCTTCCATGACAGACCTAATACAGTCTCATATTTTTGCTTTTTTTTTTTTTATAAATAGAAAATAGGACATATGGGGTGAAGGATAGGTGTGGAAAAGCTGGAAGGAAGATGGACAAATGCTATTTTTCAGTAGCAAATTTTGTTTATCAGTTCTTAAAAAAAGTATTTTAAAAAGTCCTACCAATATGTGGGTGGGGGTTATATGTGAGAGTATATAGGTAGATTAAGAAAAACAATAAAGGAAAAGGTATAGGTAATTTTTTTCTTTTTGACTTGCTCAAGCATAGCATGTTATTTATTTGTATGAGCAATGTTATGAGGAGCCTGGACTGCAAATGACAGACTAAAATTGACAGCATACAGAGTAGAAGGGATATTCTTAATTGGTATTCCGAGATCAGTGGCTCTGGATTTGCTTACTTCCTTGTTTCAGATCATTAATGTTGGTAAAAAACCCTTTAATTAGATTTTCAAACATAAGATGTGAAGTGATGGCGAATTGAGAAAAAATTAATAGAATGTGCAGGGAAGAGCAACACAAGATTCGATTTGATACAATGCAGGATACAAATGTCTCCTACTCCTAGGGATGAAGAGAAACCTAGAATGGGAAAACACTGGAAGAGTGATAAGTACTGCCAGTCATGGTAATGAAAGTTTGTTGATGTTGTGAAGTCAGGCATCAATGTTAAGGTGTCATGCAGTTCTCCCCATGCATGTGCCTTACGACTCGAAGGACCACCCCGTGCTCAGTTTGGTTTGTATTTGGTGTACAGAAGGAATGAGTAGATTTTTTTTTCTTTTCCAGGGGGAAAAAAAATCTGCAAAACAAGAAAGCAACAAGCCCATGTATTGAGTTCTGAGCTGGTCGTCTATCAGCAGATCTTTTTAAATCATTTGGGCTTGACTCTTAAAGAAGGCATCCTTTAGCAAGAAGTAAAATATTAGTCTTATAGGTTTGTGCTGCTGATGGTGGAGGAGTTGGAAATATCTTTTTTTCTTCACAAGTTTCTTCTTGAGCTGGGACAGAAGTGAATTCTTCAGGCTTTAGAAAGGATAACTGGCTTGTAGGATTTATTTTCTCAGAGTTGTTCTTCTTCTTCCCTCACTCTTTTTCATCTCCTTCATCCACACCATCTGACATAAAAGCCCAAAGCATAACTCAAACTCATAAATAGTTAGGGTTGGGGATCCTCTTGGGTACTCAGCTCCAAGGTATAAAAATTCCAAGCCATACTGTATTTCCTGTTGTGGATTTTTGGGATGTACTTACCTATCACAGGCTATAAAATAAAGACAGGCAAACTCCAGCATTACATGAGCAAATTAATTTGCAAATAGAGTACATAATGTCTGACAGGAACATGTAAGAATTTGTATTGAGAGAAACCTGGGTAAGAAGTTTAAGTAAATGTACTGTCAACTCATCATCAAAAGACATCTTTGTGAACACAAGAGGAAAAGTAAAAATATTTATCCTTGAAATTTGGGAAGCAGACACAAGTTGCCAGCAGATGAGCTATGTACTCTTGCCCTCTGGAACTTTGGAATACTAAAAAAGTAGAGGAAGGAGGAAATCAGGATTACATATGTTTTGATACAATACTTTTGGAAATATAGTACACATTAAACCGTAGCTCTTGATACTTTCTGGTGTGTTAAATACCTCAAAAGAGCTCCTCCTCCCCTGCCTACATCTGCTGTTATGAAGGAATCTACCAGTTAGTGTTGCATGTACATCTTCAACTCCTGTGTATATTTGTTCAATCTTTATTTTCACAGGCATAGAATGTCAAGCCAACCAAGCATCAGCTACCTCTGAGGAGTGCACTGTTGCATGGGGTGTCTGCAACGTAAGGAAACTTTTATTGTGGAGCTTGTGTGGGGTGATGCTATCCTCCTTTTTTGAAGATGTGAGACAGAATGAGTTCTGTAGCTTGTTTCACATAATCCACCAGATATAAGAATTTTAAAGTCCTTATGTTTACTAGAATGTAGAAAGGAGAGAGAGAAGAAAGGTGAAGATGGAGAGATGTAATAAGACACAAAAGCAAAGGGAGGAAGATAAGCCTTAATTATTTTTTTCCAAGGAATAATAGATCTTTCATTCTGCGCATGATTTTCCTGATCATGGTTTGCCTAGGAGTTATACCTTTACCTTTTCCCTGGTAATAGGATCACTTGGATGTTAGCCTGCTTGATTTGTCTATATGCAGACTAATTCAAAGAGTCAGTCTGGGGTAACCAGGTGATTTGCTCCCAGTTTTGGGGGAAGATCAAATCAATTGGTCCCACTAGCATGTAAACTCCAAACTTGAATACCTCTTAGCTAGCCTGGGTCTGAGTTGGGAAATAAACTATTCTGTAGTAGAATAACTTCTTGATCCTCAGTCCCATCCTTACTGTGCTGTGGGATCAAGTTACAACATGATAATGCTGGAACAGGACTACAAATGTTTCAATTCTGTTTGCAGAGGGAAAGAGCAAAATTTTTAACCATGTCAGGATATTCTAGTGTCAAAATTATGTTGTGTGTGAGAGTCACTACAAGTGGAACTTGGGTTTTAAGTAGTTGTATGGGGTAAGAGAAAGGATGCCCTTATTAAACACATAAATGAGTTGGTTTTTTTTTTTTCTAATTTTGCAAATTCCTTTTTATTCAGGCTCTGGTATCTCCTGCAAACTAACAGAAAGCTTCCTTCAGCATGTATACATTCATATCATTCTGCTACTCACTTTGAAATCCTCTCTTTTCTTTCTGATTGTGCTTCTTATCAGCATCTGCTCTGCCAATTTTAGCAGCTGCTAAACTCTACCCTCCCTCCTTCATCAGAAGTCAGTCGGTTGCCACTGCATGCACTGTGGAACAGGCTCCCTGCTGCCATTTCACTAATGTTTCCTCCTCTCTGAAAATGTGGATCAATTCCTTGGTGTTTATCAGCTAACTGACTGATCAGTTTTCCCCACCCTTCCCTGCAAGTTCTTGCTACTCTCTTCTTACTGTGGTGCTGTCAGTTGTAGTTTTCACATTGAGATGCATTCATACATTTTGAAATAATGCAATCTGAACTTTGTCTTCCAGCACGCTTTCCACTTCCACTGCATCTCTCGCTGGCTCAAAACTCGCCAAGTATGTCCGCTGGACAACAGGGAATGGGAGTTCCAAAAGTATGTATCCTGCACAGATTTCAAGATGAAAAGTCCACTTGTGCTGTAAATATAAGTGATCGATATCAGATTGGTGTGTCTGAGGGCATAGTTGCTGTTCAGAGAGGTTCTTTCCTTAGTCACCTGGTTCTAAGTGAGCCCTGAAGGAAGTCCAAACAGCTGTGGGGTATGTGAGAGCTGTTAGAAAGTAGTGATTTCTACTGACATTCTCTCTAAAGGATGGGGAGCAGGAGAGAAATGGAATTAGCTAGAAGTGGAGTCTCAGTTGAATACTGTGCTGCTGCATGAGCAATTTGGGTTTATAGGATGACTTGAATTCAGCTGCTTGGGTTCCAAAGTGTTTCTGCTGAGGTGCCAGACATCTTATTGGGTCCCTCTGTTATCTTGATGATTTGTTTTATAACTCAGATAGCCTCAGAGATTAATACAGCTGATTTCCTAGCATCTGGAAATCAAGTGTCCATGTAGCCATTCCTGCAGCTTTGGCTCATTTATTTATAATTGATGTGTTGTTTGTTTTACGTAATGTTTTTCAAAGGTCTTATGTTAAGAAAGTAGTAGGAGATCCAAGAATGGGTTTTTGACAGAGAATCGTATTTTGAGAGGTAATTGTTCATTGAGAATAGTTAGGAAGTTTCCCTATCACTTGCTTCATTCTGCACCATTGATCTAGTAACCTTTTTTTAAATGTGGATTGTCCCTCTCCCTACCCACTTTTAAAGAAAATAAATTAATTCTAGTCAGAGTCCAGACTGAAACAAAGCAAAACAGGTATTATAACTGTTAAGGATTGTGTTTGGGCTCTGGTACAGTCTGTTGTGCAAATCATCATTAGTATGACAACTGAAGTACCATAGTTTTGATATTAAGATGTTTTCCTGAAAACACAATGAAAACTGAGTCCATATTGCCTGGCTAATCACTTCATATTGCATGGGCAGCATGATGAGAAACAGAGACATGAATTAGTATCTTCTGATGCGTGCTCAGCGTTACTTCTGGGGATGTGACAAGCTTTGGCCTTGTTTCATGCCTGATATATTTGAAGTAGGATTCAGGGCAAAAATGGTACTGAGATCTCTTGCACATGGTGGTGTAGATTGCTCAGACTCTCTTCTAACTGATGTCTGGGTAGACTTTTAGGGGAAGTGAAATGTGGAGAACTTCCCAAGATTTCTTTAGCAGCATTTCATCTTCATCCCATTTACGTGTTAATTATGCTGTGGTAGAATGAAAATAAATCCACCCAAACCAGCACTCCTATGAACTGTAATTTTTAAAAAAGCATTAACATATTATCTATTTGCAGGTATGGACACTAGAGAGATGGTCACACGCTTCTTGTTATGTCATCGAACTCAGTTGTTCTTGTCACTATGGGCTTGTTTTAGTGACTTGGAAAGTCAGTAATGTATACGATTTTTCTTTCATGCTAATTTCTTCCTATTGTATACCATTGAATAAAGTCTTGCTGGAGCTTCCTGTCAACATTTTTTGTCTTGTATTAAGGAGCAGGCAGTCGGAGCATGAGGGAGGAGAATTATCTGCAGACCAGGGACTTAAGCTAATTTTAACTCTTTAGCTGGGCAGTGCTTCTTTTTTGCTGTGCCAGGCTTTTGACTGTGAGTTTGGTCCTACTCCCACACAACTGAGAACCACACCTTTGGCTCACTGAGGTTGGTATCAGTGAGGTACAAGTGTAGTGCAGTAGGTGCAAGACTTGGCCTGGCTAAGTGTAGTTTATGCAAATAGCTTTTTGTGTGGACATGCTTTATTACAGCAGAGTTGAAATGATGGTCTATACAGTTAGGGGTTGTGTCATCATTAGAAACTATCCTCTCACTTCTGCTCATGAGTTTGACTAGACCACCTCCCCTACAGAGGAAATTTTCACCTAACTTCCCAGTTCCAGCTGTTCAGCTTCAGGGAACAGAAACAGTATGTCACTTTTTGTCAGTGTTCATAAAGCACTTTCATGTGTTAAGTGAAAGTAAACTCAGGAAATTCACATGCTAGATTGGCTGGAAAGCTAAAAGTAAGCAGTATATAAGTAAACAAATTCATGGTTGGCTTTCTAGTGGTATTTTCCCCAGTTCAAGTCCAACTGGCCAAAAATCATTCCTTTGAAAACTACATAATGTTCTGTTGGGTGTCTCCTCTGACAAATGGCCTGGTATCCTGCTCACTGCATCAAATTTTGCCCTCTGTCAACAGCCTCAGCAGATGCTGGGAACTGGAACAGCATCTAAGAAATTCTTCCTGCTACAAAAAGCTGCCTCTTTATGTCAGCAGTAGTAGACATGGTAGACTTCTGTCCTTGGCTCTTCATGATGCCATCTTTGGATGTCATTTTTTGCTAGTTGCTGAGGATGGGAAATTTGATAGCTGGTGTTAAACATTAGTGTACTGTAGTGATAGGGGATAAAGATGGCCATTGACAGGACCAAAACTTGCAGATTTTTCAGTAATTGCTGTGGCTTTCTCTAATCTGCAGCAAGCAAATGTCAGGTTTATTTTATCGGTTGGTGTCATTGCTCTGAAATGATATCGCTCACTGTTTTCCACCCTTAATAAGGAAACAGTAACAAGTAGGACTAGAAGCTAGACAGTTTATTTGCCATGTTTCTTGGTAGAAAGCTCATCTTGAATTTGCCACGTAGTTTTGATGATGGAGGCAGGAAGGCAACAGAAGAGGAGGGGGAAGAGGATCTCAACAGTGGTCAAAGTACTCATCCAGGCAACAGGATATCCAGGTTAAATGCCATTCCCTGAAATTTGAACTCCTATTTAATGTCCTGTCAAGATGAGTGAAATGTCAGATGTCCCTGTTTCTGATTGTCCATTTTGTTTGCAGTGCTTGGTTTTTTGGGACATGATACCCAGACGCTCACCAATTTATATCCTTCAGAACTTTGTTTTGGGTGCAGCTACATCGTTCTGATTCATCCCCCTTTTGTCTGTGTATATTGCCCTGAGCATGTTTTTTTTTATCTGGGGACAGAAATGTTTCCCTCTCTCTGTGGCTTCGTGTGCATTTGCTTGAGGCTGTGCCTGCAGAAAGACAAGGGGGTTTGGGGTTTTTTACTGCCTTTTTTTCTTAAAGTACCCTCCAAATGGCTGGCTGCAGGCACTCTCCCCTAAACACCCTTTGAAACTCTGCTCTGTTGCAGTCCGTAAAACTCTGTTAAATTTGAATTCAGATTGCTTTTGTAGTGTCTGCCCCGAACCTGGTTTTCCCAAATGGAAAAATACAGAGTGTAAAGCGCCAATTGCTTACATGCCCAGCAAAGAAAATCCTTTTTCAGTTGCTGCCCGTTGCAGTGGCCCTGCTGCCACTTTCCCTGCTGCAAAGGTGACAGGCCATGGCTGCTGCAGCACAGGGCTGCTGGCAGCTCTGTTTTCTGTAGTGCAGTAAGGGTTGTGTTTGGAGAAACAAGGAAAAGCTTCAGCAAGTGAGCTGAGAGAGAAGCAGTGTAGCACAGGCAGCACCATGTGAAGGTACAAGAGGTCTCTTTTACCCAAGGGCACAAAGTGCCCCATTTCCCCAGGGAATGCTTGCTTGCTCCGGCTGATATGGCTCTGTCCTAACTTTTAATGTTCAGCCTCTCCACCTCTGCTAGATGTGAGAGAAAGCCCATTTATTCCCACTGCCTTTTTTCCTGAAGCAACAATCATTTTTGACTACAGCTTCCCCTTTTTGCAAAATACAGAGAGCTTCCTGGGGAAGAAGGAGGAATAGGGCACGTTTCTAAGCATCCTGTGGGGAAGACAGGTGCACAGGGGAGAAAAGACCATGTCAGTGCCGTTTGCCCATCCTGTAAATGGAGAATGCATTTCAACTGTGGATTTGAAAATAAAATCAGGAGAGAATGACAGTTAAAACTGCAGAGAGCAGTGTATCCTGCAGCTGCCCGACTTAGAGAAGAACAAATCACTGGTAGACCTGCTGTGGAGCAGAAGGTAATTTTGACAATTCTGATTCTTTCTACAAGTCTGTCAGCTGAAGCAGGCTGCATCACTGAGCGGGCCATGGCAGAGAGCAACCAAAATGACCAGACAGTGACTTCCTTCTCTGCCTTTTGCGAAGGAGACAGTGCAATGAGCTCCAGGTGCTGCGTGGCAGCAGCTGTGCCTCATGCGCCAAATCCCTCAGTGGTCTTGCATTAAAATGCCAGAATCAGGACAATGTGACACCAGGATGACACAGCACGTTGGGCTACATGGAATTAGGAGGGGATGGATGAGAATTTTCCTGTCAAAATCACTACAGACCACACATTAAAAAAATGCCAGGCTGTCAGGAATCTGCTGGTTGAAAAATGTCTGAAGTCTGAGAAAAATGGCTGAAGCTTCCACCAGTTTGCCAGGTTTGTAGCAACATACTATGGAATGAACTTCATCATCATGTCCTCCTGCCACAGTCAGATAGGGAGGGAGTATCTGTGGAGATGCAGGTGTTTGAGCTGGGATGAGGAAGCTTTGCAATTGCTTTGTGTGGTCCTGTGCAAATACCCCTCGCAGGGGAGCCCCAGGAGCTGCTCCCTCTTCTCTATGGTCAAGTGAAACCCCAACCACACACGAGAAAATAGACCTTTGAGTGGAGGTGGAGTCTGTGTGCAGGTAAGAAAGGGGCCCTCAGCTGACAGCCCTCTCCTGCTATCTCCTAATAAAGAAGCTAGTGGCATCCCCAAGTGGTCCGGGACCACATCAGCAGAGCTGATGTGAAGATGAGCTAAGCAGCACTGGTGGTATGTGAGCTATACCAGAGTCTGTGCAGGCAGAGAGTTGAGCTTCAAGGAGGGGAGCACCCACTTGGGAAGATCTGCGCTGTTTCTGAAAAACTGTCTCCTCCAAAGGCATCAGGGCAGAGAATGGCAGTAACACCACTTCCCTGACTGACTCTGCCATGAGTTTCACTCCTCGAGCTAAAAAGGAGCAGCCAGGAGTGTGGGGGGGAAGATAACTCAGAGATGGGCAGAGACAGAGACCAAGACTAAGTCTCTGTGCTTGCTGCTCCCATTGTCAGGCAGGCAAGGAGATGTTCTGGAGGATGGGGCCTACCCTTGCTGAAGAATACAAGCTCTTCCCTTTGTCAGTGTGGGGGTGATCCCACATTGTATTTGGATAGCAGGAATGTAGTGATGTCATGGGACAGCAGAAAGGCACTTGCATGGTGTGGAGCTGATGCCTGTGAAGTGTTGCTTGGCCAGCATGCTGCCAGCCCTTTCCTGGACCACTATGAACTCCCATCAATCTGCCCTATGGCAGCTGCTTTGCCATGCAACAAAGGGATGAACCCCTTGGCACTGTAAGAGGAGACACTGGCATCCCAGGTTGCTCACCCCAGCCTGGGTGACAGCCATCACTGCCTGGAGATCCCGAGGCTATGGCTGGAGAAAAAGAGGAGGTGACACTGCTAAGGGTATTTTCCTACTGCAGGTTCCTCTGGGGGCTGGAGGGGAGGAGGAGGATGGATGCAGAAAAGCATCCTTTGTTTCCCTGTGTTGCTCACCACCTTCTCCCCACAAAACCTGTGGGAAGAGCGAGGTCTTCTTGCCTGCTTTTGCTATTCCTTGCAAGCTCCCTCTGCCAGTATCACTGCCAGTTTAATCTGCTGTGAGGAAACACAACATTCCCCCACCACAGGCTCCATACATTGCTCAGTTTTCCTCCCCAGCGCAGCAGGCTTTGCAGTAAGCCTGTTACTGCTCGCCGCAGGGCACCTTGGCGCATGGATGGTTCCACGTGCCACTCCACCCCACCACTGCCCTCTCCCCATTCCCCGCTGCTCAGTCTGGTCTGTTCTCTGCTCTCTTCTTTCATTTCCCCTCTCTCTGATATGGTTCCCGTGGAGATCCAAGGTAGCAGTGGTGCCCTTCCTCTGCAGCCTGAGAGAGGGGGTTAGTGGGGTGATTTTGGGCTCACCTGGGCTGATGTTGCATTCAATCCCAGAAGTCAAGCTACAAGGTGCTGGAAGTTCTGTTTTGTCTCTCTGCTACTTGACTCCTTCCCACCAACAGGACATTGGACTGTTCTTTCCCTTTTTTAGCAGCTTTCTAGCCTCTCTCCTTTGGACAGAGAAGGGGTAGCTCACCAGGTCTTTACGTCCTGCCATACCCAGCAATGGTCCTGGTTATAAAAGCAAAAGAAGAAGGCATTTGAGGTTTTATTTGAAAATCCATTGGAAATTAGCACCAGCTGATTTTGGAGAGGCCAGATCTGAGTATGGGGATGCACCACTGCCTGTTGCCTTGAAGAATTTATCCACTCCACTGCAGCAGTCTGGAATTTGCCTGTTTGATGCCTTTCCTTTACATATGACTGAATTGGTATGATTCACATATGTGAAATGAATCATACAAATTCACATATATGTATTGAATTACATATGTGAATTTGGCTCAGTCACCTGATTTCTTGGTCCTTGCATGAAAGGTGAGTACTGACCTCACTGCTCCAACACATAAACCAGGAATACAGCAGAGCAGTTTCCTCTGGAAAGGAATCAGACGTACCAGTGTGGTAGGTATCAAAACTCAGGATGGGAATGCAAAGTGCCAGGGTTCTGATGGTGCCCTTGAGAACATGTCCTTTTCTTCTGTTTGCGTTACTCTTACTCTCATGTCCTCTTCATCTTCCTGTGCTGGATCTCAAATGGATGTTTTTTTGCTGGGAAGGGGATTAAAGGGAGTTTTTACTCTTGAGATGAAGTCTACCTAATATCATTTTCATCCCCCTTCCTCTCCCATGCCCTAGAAAACACCATTTTCAATGCAGATCAAAAACAGCATTCATCTCCTGTCGTCTCACAGAGAGGAGTGATGTGCTGTTGGAGCAGTGTCTTCATCGCAGTTGTATTGGATGCATTGAAATGATAAATTTTGATATTTTTGACATGAAACATGATTTTTTAATGAAAAACATGGGCTTGGATGTTTTGTGTGCTCCTCCCCCTCAAATGTCGGTATTGTGGATTTTTGAAGGGCGTGTGCTTGCCAAAATCCATCCCAGAGCTGCAGCCTTTTCTGTAAAACATGAGTTCAGTTTTGCATGGTTTCAGTGTACAAGTCATTACGCTTGTCACAAAACCCTTTCACTCAGTTCGGTTTTGGGGATGAGAGATGGCTCCAGGTGCCAAGGCTCTTGTGTCCCACTGCTCCATGCAGAGTGAGTGGCTGTCCATCTCCCTGCTAGCTAAGCGGAGACCAAACATTTAAACACTCATAAATCACTGTTCTGTGTAAAGTCTACAAAGAAAGACAACAGCTCTGCGAGGATTGTCCTGAGCCTCTGGTTTCTACACAAATCTTCCAAGACTCCCTAAATGGACATGTGTGAGAAGCAACACAAACTTGTCCTCACAGCAAATATTTTGGGTGCCTCTTGGTGCCAGTGTGTGCGTTTCCAGAGGAGTGGTAAGATGGCAAAGAAGTGTTGCTCCCAGGTAGGAAGCAAAATCAGATATCCCTTCCTTTTTGAGCCCTATTACGACAGATATAATTTTATCCATGTAGAATCTTCTTGAGATGTGTCAGGTAAGATATGAATCCCAATGAATCTATGGGACACAACTTCCAGGAGGGTAAAATTCAGAAAACAGAAAGGCCCGTGCTGGATTTGCTTCAGGGGCTTTTTACCTATTTTCCAGACCTTGTTCCCGTGCCCCTTGATGTCACCCACGAGCCTCAGCTTCATTTCAGACAACAGTCAGCTGATGATAAACCCAAACCACAGTCTCTTTTTGGTCCAGGCACTACCCACCTTTAAAACTTGAGACCAGCACCCAGAGATGCTCCTTCTGCTCCCATATGTAATATGACATCTCTCTCAAAAATTGTTTCTACTGTTTCTGCAACCACGGTGCTCACGCTATATTTCTATCCTGGGTTGTGACTACCTCCACCACCTCCCTGACATGGCTCATCCTGCTTACAGCTGGAGAACTCCAAGGGGCAGGATAGCATCCATGGGAGAGGGACACAACAAATCCTCAAAATTACAAGCAGATGCAGCATTTGTGACGCAAATCACTGTTAGAACCTCAGCCGTTACTTGTTTCGTGGCCATTTCCTCACCTATGCTGTAGGTTGCACTGGCAGAATGGAGCTACAGGTCACAACAGTGGCCCTGGATTTGAGGCTACTATTCATAAACCATCTACTGAAGCACTAAAAGCAGCTCCTGGAAGATGACAGCCTCATTTACTTTCTCCTTTCCCACTTCTCTTCTGGGATCAGAATACCAGTTTGAGCTCTTTCCCTTGAGTGCATTGTCAAGCTTTTTGAGCTGTCTATAACTGTAGTATCTTCATTAGTGTTTAATAATCCCTGATCATCCCTGAGCAGCAGCCCATGAAGATGTCGTGCTGCTGACAGGAGGCACCTGTGGCCAGTCCTATCTATTGTGGCAGCACGTGTTCATCAGAGCTTTGCACATAGAGCAGATGTGCCTGAGGTGAGGACAACGAGCTCAACGCAGCTCCTTTCTGCTGCCCATAAATCACGTTAGAGTGCATCAAAGCCTTGAACTGTCAGCACTACCTAGATGTAAATACTGTAATTATCCTAAGTAAAATTAACAGTTTATCAGACTTTCTGTGTTGAATCTTTTTATTACAGGGAGTGTTTTTCCTCACAGATTTGATTTGCCTTACAGCTTATGTGACTCTGGTTTATAAATCTCTGACTTTCAAACACTACCTGACATCATGAGCCGTTACAGCAGCTAGTTGGCAGCCGCTCAGAGGCTTGTTTTGCTGAGGAGAAGGCCTCTTTCCTGACTGCCCTGAAATTTTCTGGTCCTTTTAAAAAAAAGATTATCCCACGCAATGAGTGATGTTGCATCCTTACCAAGGTCCTATGGGATCGAGGCACGGATGCAACCCTACACAAATAAAGCAATGAGCTACGCCAAGGAGAACATGGGGTGGCAAGTGTGGAGAGCAGAAAGGGCTCGAGCCTTCCTCCTGCCCAGCAAAGCAGCGTCGCACAGAGAACAGGAGGATGGTCTCTCCAGCCCACCATCCCCACCAGTGACTGCTGACAGCAGCTGCCAAGGTAGGAACTTCACAGAGGCACCTGCACAAAGCTGTGCTAGTATCACAAGTTATTTGTAACACAGACAAAGCTTCCTAATGATTGTATCAGGCTGCACAGTTCAAGTCATATAAAATAACCTTTTTTCCACCCTATCAGAACAGCCATTGAGCAAAATTGCTCCAGTAACAGGGAAGCACTTGGCAAAGCCCAGTGCTGCATTTTCCACTGCCCACCTCCCTGCAGCAGAAGACAGAGAGTCAGCACAGGCATTTCACCGTGAGCTACAACTGGCATAAAAAAAGGGGGCTGTATTTTGAACACATTAAAAAATGAGCCCTTTTCCACACACACCTTTGCACAGCATTAGGAGAAGAGGAACGTTATTGCTTTTGTCCCAGTGGATCCTGGCACGAGAGGTTCATCTTGGTGTTTTGTCTGCCTGTTCAGTGCCTTTCCACCAGATCCACAATTCCTGAAGATGGTTAAGAAAATGAAACGTGACAAAACAAAACTCATTTTAATAGCTTGCCTTGGCCAAGGCCAACTAAGAATATAGCTGTGTTATTATCGTGAGCTGGAACGCAGAGCTATATACTTCATTCACAGGAACAACAAAATAGCAGCCCATGGTGCTGGCATGGGTAGAGCCATAACTAAAATATTGCATGCAAAATAGGAAAAGACCTGGAATAAACTCCTTGTTATGGATCTAAAATATTTTTTCTTGGGCAAAATAGACTTAGAATGCTCCAACAGCTTGTGAGAGTCTCCTTGAAAAGCGGAGTTTTGTCCAATGTGTGACTGGAAACCCCTGACACCCTGAGGATGAAACACTGACTCTCCTGCCTCCAGGTGAAAGCCAGGGTCTGAACACTTTTAGTGATGAGTGAAAGCTTCAAGGCTGGAGACTTAAGAAAGACAGAGCATTTAACCAAAGTGATTTTACATTTTGGACTGAATACAGTTCTGGAACCAGGGCGAGCATTGAATATGTATATCTATTCCCAGCCATTGAAAAAGAAGAGCTGCAGGTAAAGTAAGAGTTGGCTGAAATCCTCATCATGAGACTAACATAATTAGGTTGGGGTTTATTTTGCTTTGCTTTACTTTTCTTTTAATTGAAAGGCTCCCTGTACAATTTTGACAAGTATTTTCACTGTTTATGGATAACTTCTTTCCAGGGACAGGTCTCATACCCCAGCTAGACCTGAGCAGCTTCACCCAGCCATGTGGATACTGAGGGGTTTCATCCTCTGGAGACAGCACTTCATCTGAAGTACAAACCAGGAGGATATAATGTAGAAATAACTATAGTAAAATCTGCTTAACTTTGAAAGAGGAACAGACTGTTTATCCGGTTGTAACAACATAGTGTCCCTCAGTTTCGTTCCAAATTTTCTGTCTATCTTGAACTATCTTTTGCATCTTAAGTCGATCAAGCTGTCCCTAAATGCCCCATGAACATACCTGAAAGCAATACGTGCTTGTACCTCGAGCATGTCTTCTTCTTCAGTCCACTGGAGAAATCTCTTAAAACAGCCCTTCAAAGTTCCTTCCAAGAGAAGGAAGGGTTCCCTCTATGGGATTTCAATTTTCTCTCTCTGTTCTGGACGCTTGGTCCGTCCACCCTGCTCTGCATCTCCCCGTTTCCCCAGCCGTGCCTCTGCCTGCTTTCCATACATATGCAGGCACTGCTGGAGGAGACTAGTGCCACCAGCCCTACTGAGCCAGGAGGTGGCTATGGGAGGCAGCACCAAAGATTTCCAACAGCTCATACAGGAAAATGGCTTGGGTTTGTGGTGATAGGTCCTCTTACTCCCATTCCAAACTGCTGTGAGTGAGAGATGTGGATACATTTGCTTCCCCCAATCCATGTATGTCCATGCCAGCTTTAGGAGGAGATATAAAAGCTGTCAGAGCTGCCCTGGCTTCCTTATTCCCTTGAATTTCCTCCACCGTTTTTCCCCTCACTCATGCTTTGGGGTCAGCTTCAGTATAAGCCATACAGAGGCTTGAAGAAGACAAGGTAATGCGCATCTCCTGGAAAGTATGAGCTTCAAGGTATTTAGGCCATGGGCACATTTGTGCAGAATGGTGTTCAGAAGGACAGCAGGAAGAGAAATACAGACAAGTTCCAGCTCTGCCTTTGTGAAAAGGCTGTGTGCAGCAAGAGGAGCTGAAAAGCTCTGCCACACCCACACTCTCTCAGTCTGACTCTGCAGCTTTTCCAGGGCATCAGGCTCATCCTCCACCTCAGCTTTCTTGTTGGCAGGCCCAGGAAAGCAACACAAACATCTGTAACACAGGTTTAGAAGTGATTACTCAGAGTCTACAATGCTTTGGATCAGAAAAGTGCAGGGCAAGCACTTTTATTTATTTAGGTGCTAGACATGTATGGTAATTACTCAGTGCTTGTGTGTTTGGGTGGCTTTCTAAGTTTGAAAAAAACAGACTGCCACAAATCAGTCACCAGTAAAGATGTCTCAAGAAGACGAGCTGAAGTGGGAAAGTTTCTGTAGTGAGTCATGGCAAGATCACAAGTAATTTGTTACTGAGTTCCCATTCTCATCCTTGTCTGTCCAAGAATTTCCCGTCCCATTGGGTGGCCTCCAGGCAGCTGTGTGCTGCTGATGCCAGCATCCAATAACCTTGTGCGTGGGCCCCGTCCTCACCTCTCTTCTGTGAGCAGCAGTGCACAGGTCTTCCTGCACACCCCTGTGCGCATCTTTTTTCCTCCCCAGAATCTACTCTTTGGGATATCTTTCAAAGATTATCCAGAATATAAGAGAGATATATGTTGTGGCTGAAATGTAAGCTCTTCCTTTAGCAAGCCATACTGTTTTCATGCAAGGAAAACCAAAAATCAATTTGCTCCCCCTCCTTCCGCACACACATTGTTAGAAATATAGACTAAATTAATTGCAGGAACATCAGGCACCAGAGGGGTAGAGAAAAAAAAAATCCAAAGCCTTGTAGTACAAATCTAACAGCATTTCATGTTCTCTGGGGTTTTCACTTGCAGTGACTCTGAATCAAGGTTTCAGTTACACAAAATTTAATGTCAATTTTTATTCTGCTCATTCCATGCAGGGGATGTGCGCTTGACCTCTGTAAAAATACACTTTAAGGCCTCAATGCATCAGTGCTTTTTGAGTCTTGGGTATGAGCAGGCCCCCAAAATGATTTCTCTCTTTAGTCCTCTAATGACAAGTTTTTTATTTCCTTTCTTCTCTCTGGGTCTGGATTAACAGATAGACACTATCCATCTGTGCCAAGGTCCCAGCTCCTGGGCGAGGTGATGAAATTTCAGCTTCAGGAGCCGAGATTATTTCTTTTAATAAATTAAACTTTCAGTCTTTCATCATACTGAGAGGAAATTTGAAAACAACACCTACAAGATGTTAGCTGAACCCTGTGGAGATGCTGGAGCTGTAGATCAAACAAGAGATGTACGGTGCAGTGCTTCTCAACTGAGACTTGATGAGAAGGGTTATTTCTACAAAGGCTGCTTTCTGTTTTATGGCTGGGGTGGCCTTTCACTGGCTTATAAATCTAGCTGCTGGTGTAGAAGATTTGGCAGGGGTTTCTCTTACTTCCAGACTTGTGGGAGTCTCAAAGCCCAATGATGTCATACAAAAGATAGGGAACATTCAACATGATATGGAGGATAGGAGACTCCCCATCGCTGAATTGCCAGCAGAGGGTATTTTGATCACCTTTAGAGGTGATTTGAAGGCTAGAAGATTGCAGAGTGCATCTGTGTGCTGGCACAAAGCAGTGAGCCCTGCAAATGTGCCATATTGTCCCTGGGGGCTCCTGCTACAGCCTCCTTTGCAGGGCTGGTTACAGGATAGGAGGACCTGACAATCTTCGAGAGCACCTGCTTCATGCCTCCCATCAGGAGTGCTGTGATCACTGCAATCTCTACCTGTTTGTTTCTGGGGGTGAATTTTTCCAGTTCAGTGACTGAGGTGGCAGAGCAGGGAGCAAAACACTCTGATAAAGCTATCCAGGTGCTTGTGAGCAAAATGCCTGCCTTGGAAAATGGATCCACCATTTTCCATACTTTATGCAACCAAACATCTTAAAACACATGATGCTGAATGTTCTCAGCAGATCTTGTCTTTAGGATTATCTTCCTCTCAGAGCATGTTGGAGACTGGATGTGTCAGTCCCCTGGCCCATGGAGCTTTGCTGAGGGGACACTTATTTTCTTAGGTCTGAGTAAGGAGCCTTGTCACATAAAACTGCAGCAAGCAGTTAGGAAAATTCTGAAGACTTGCTTTGCCATTAGTATGTGCACCTTCTTGAACAGAAAGATTTTGCAGCCACCACTCAGGTACTTTCAACCCCCGTACCAAGCCAGTAGATTGTTCTGGCTTTTCTATAATAAAGGAGCTCACTTTGGATCATGCTGATTTCAAGTATTCACTTCCTCTTACAGTCTTCTCTTTTTGTTTGTTTGTTTGTTCGGGGTTTTTCCCTTGAGAAAGCGAAAGTAATTTGCCTGTTCTTGCAAGTTCTGTTTTGCATGCTCCCTTCCCCAGGACTGATGCATGGCTGCTGGGACCAGGAGGTGACTAAGGGCTTTGCTGCAGCCGAACACCATCCGGAGAGCCCTTTGCAAAGTTGTGTTATACAGTGGGAAATGCTAAATATGACGAAACAGTTCCAGGGCTCGGCATTTCAGCAGCTGATTGCTCCCAGTCCAGGATGAATCACCATGGAGCTGCTGCAACTTCAGGCAGGTGCCGCCTCCAGAGCCCACCCACCACCTTCCCCATGGCCTTTCCCATCCCCTCGCAATTTTTTACCCTCCAGCAGCAGCAGCAGCAGCAGCAGCAGCAGCAGCAGCCACACAGGCACTCTTCTCACTCAGCACTCTTCTCTTCCTTCATTTCCAGCACGATGGCTGGAGCCTGTCTGGCACGGTGGGACATGGCTATGGACTTACTAGACAGCACCAGCAAAACAGCAGAGGGAACCTCTAGCTGGGAAATTTTAGGGTCTCTCAACCATCTCTGGGTATCCCTGAGCCTGTGCAATTTCCTGAGAGCAGAATCAGCAGCTGTTGGATGTACCCCATTCTCTGGAGAGGCAGAGGGATTCAACAGCCCTAACAGCAGTAAATCCCAGCTAAAAGGGGCTGTAGGGTCAGCCTCACTCAGAGAAGCGCAGAAACCACGATCACAGGGTAGGGGTGAGCTTGAGAGGGAGCTGATAATCCCAGTGAGTTCTGCAATCTGTTCAAATGCTGCGCACATTGCTGGCTGCTGTCTGGTCCTGGGTTTAAAGTGTCCGTGGGGTGTTTCTGAGGAATTCAGAATCCCAGCTCACCCCTGCGTTGTCCTGAATGACCCCAATAACATTGGGGGTTGTTGTTATGACATGTTATAACAATGTTATACATATATTATAACAATGTTAAAATATAATTGTTATAACAATGTTACAACATTTGCATAAATAACCTCAAAACAACACGCCTCTTGGGGTAGTAAGGGGCTGAAAATGCTCATCGTCGGGTCTCCCACTGGCAGTATTCTGAAGATGACTTCCCTGCTTAGCGTAGGTGCTGCCAAACAGTGTGGCTGGGAGATGTGTCCTCCTCTGCTTTGCACAGCACCTTCTGGATCCCTGGGGCTCTTCCTTGTCCCACTGTGCCATAGAAACTGGGATTAGGATCAGCTGCAGAGCCTGTCCCACCCAGAGGCATCACCATCCACTTCTGGATATCCTGCTCACACCACTCTGGGACCTACTTGTAGTTCCAGAAAACAGACATTTGAGGGGCTGCTGCAGTGTAAGCCTGTGACTCAGTCCAGTTAAATATTGGTTTGTGATTGGGCTGGAAACTGTTTGAAACAGGGTCCATCAGCAAAGTTGGATGACCAGAAGATGGTTGGCTTTATAGTTGGAGAAAGGCTATTTATAAAAAGAAATAAAAACCCATCAATTGATGTGATATTTGATTGTTTTGCCCTGAATTCCATTGCTGATCTTTCAATTTCATGAGGTGAAAATACAGTAAAATAGGTTTTTTCAGCCTCCTTTTCTTCATAGCAAAAGGTAAGATTGATTCCAAGCCAAGGTACCGAGCTCTGCCATGAGATCCTGGGTACAAACCTGTCCTTCCATTTCTCACCTCAGGCCTCTTCCCATTGCCACACCAAAGGCTAGATGGAAAAGAAAGGTCCTTTCCAAAGGGACTCAACCAAACAGATTCGTAATATTTTGTTTCTGTACATAAAACTGAAAGGTTTATCAAAACCTGCTGTTGAGATACCCTGTGCCATTTAAGCCATTTGCTAAGGAATGCTGCTATGTTTTAGAACACCAAACCTAAGAGCATCCTGTCATGCTCTGTAAGTAAAAACATTAGGCTATCTAAAAAGAAAGTAGTTTATTTTTTCTATCCAGAATGAATGAACACTAGTAACCAAACTACATGAAAACACAACTAAAACCATAGTCCTTATTTTCTGCATTTGAAATCATTCAGTTTTTCTCCCTAATAATCTATTGATTTCATGTCTATACATTTTATTATTAGTCACCTGGCAGCTCTTTTTAAACTACATTTTGAGAAATAAGATTTCCTCACTGATAATCTCAAACCTTCAGAGTAAACCATGAGTTCCCAACCAAAGAGCTCTTCCCATGTCAGCACAAGATGTGAAATTTTGAAATACAAGAAAGGTAAGGAGAGGTATTTAAATTCCTTTGAAAGAAAATAAGTCCCCAAATATTACTATCAAACACAGGAGTACTAACATTTGTCAAAGCTGAACAGATCTTCACCTCCTAGGACTGCTGTGGCAGACAGGTCAGAGCAGGTGGAAGAATATGCAGAAGACAAGGAATAAAAACTCTCTCTGACAAACAGAGTCAGAAGCCCTGGAGAGGGATAGGCCAAGAAGGATACAAATGCAAGCTGTGATCCTTCATTAAATAATCATCAAATCAGAAGTGCTATGACCTGGCAGGTAAAAGCTTTAGCTTAAAACCTGGGAGGTGTGACCGCCAGGGTTTGAAATGTCCCTTGGTGATGAATAACCAGGTGAGCAAAGGTGGGTGAATTTACCATGTGCACACTCCGAGGATTCACCATCATTGCTCCTCCATTTCGTTCATCCCCTAGTTGAGTTGGGAGCACCAAGAAGGAGATCACCCTGGGCTACCCACAGGTGTGCTCCAGGACAAAACTGCCTTTAGGCCCTAAGGGTTCTGGTCCATCCTGCCTGGCTCCTGCTGGTCCCCCGAAAAGAGAGTTTGGAATCTTGGGAAGAGACATTCAGAAACATGGCCTTAGGACAGCTATTGAGTTGTCTGGGCTTATCTCAAGCAGTGGGGATGGGAGTTGATCTCAGTGTCTTTAGCAACCCAAAATCTTTTCTATTTGAGACTGAGCCTTGAAGAACTTCAAACAAATAAATAAATTAAAAACAAACAGAGGCCAGAAATCTATCAGCTTGGCTCCAAAAAATCTTCTCTGTCATGCGCTGGTTAAAGAAAAGAAGAATACTGAACCCTTCTAACTCCAGCATGGGGCACCGTTCACAGAAGACTTAATCTCATATGGTAAAAACAAGATGAGTAAGGGAAAGGGTTGCTCTGCTGCCCAATAAATAGCAAAAGCTATTGGTAAATACTTTCAATAAAGTCAAAGTCCTTAATACTATTTTTATTATCAGCCTACAGTGAATATATTGCTGCTGAATAGGCAGCCAAGAAAGGGAATGAGATGCAAGCATGAAAGAAAGCAGTGGTTAGAGAGCACACAGATGAGGTAAATGTTTTCAATTTCATTGTGCAGGAGCAATTTCACCCAGCACTGACAGTAGTGATTAATTTGGGGAGTTAGTGATGGATATGCCAGGTGCCCCCAAGTTTAAAAAGGCCAAAGGAGTTCCTATGAAGAGAAAAAGGAAGACAAGAGAAGCCAAGGGAATCATAGACCAGTCAGCCTAGCTGTAACTCTTAAGAATAAATAAAGAATTTATTTGTAAACATCCAGGAGATGACAATGAGACGAGAAGCAGCCAACTTTGATTAGTCAAGACCAAGCCATACCACACCAACCAGCTTTCCTTCCAAAGCAGACTAACAGCTCAAATTCCAGAGGTGCAGCAGCTTAGCTCCAGACAGGCTATGGCCCAGTCTCATGCAATGTCCTGCTAAACCAGGCAGAAAAACTCACTTGATAAAATTAGTAGAGGGCTAGTGGCAAAGCCCCAGTGCTTTTATGGACTTTAAAGGTGATTTATTTTCCAAGTGAAAGGCTGGACCAAGTGAGGGTGAGCCAGGATCTGTCCTGGGCACAGGTCTGTATGTGGCTTTCATGTAAATTATTTGCCTGAAAGATTAGGTTGATTAAACCTGCAGATGACCAAAAGTTGTGTCATGTTGCAAGTAACACAGACAACTCTCCCTAAAAATAATACAAAAGAGGCTTTATAAAATAAAATAAGATATTCAAATTTCAGCTATGCTTACTAATAGCATCTCGGAAAGACTGAACATTCATAGATGAGATCAAAAGTCAAAATCCTTAGCTACATATCAACCTAAATCAGAAAATTACCTTTTACCAGAGCACTGTGCAGAGCTCACCCCCTTATTTGTGCTGTCTCTGCAGGAGAACCAGAGCATCTTTTATTTTATATTTTATTTTTTTATTTTTAAAGCCCACATATTGCCTCAGGAATGTTGTAATTCACATTGGTGACAAAGAAATGTGAAAAGCCTTCCACCACATTACCAGCAAGCCTGGGGACTCCATGAACTGGGAATTCAAATACATTTTCACCCTTGCTTGGACTGGACGTTGTGGGATGAGAATAGACCCAAAGTAGAGACAATAATGAGAAAACTTTGATGGTCAAACAGTAATTAATGTAACAGTGTTTTGTAGGTTTAGATCAGAAGCCATGAGAGTAAGGGAAAAAAATTCCCCAAGTTAGCCCAATTCTTTTCCATTAAGAAATTCACGATATTTTAACTGTAAGAGGAACCAGCACAAGGAAACTGTACCAAGGAGAAAGTGTGCTGAGCAGGATACCAGGTATTTTTCTGAAAGCTGGGAGATTTCCACCGACAGCATGTGATACTCCCTTTACCTCTGCTGCAAGACAAACTTCCACCTTACTGGCAAGGCTTCTGCCTACACATCTGTATTTTATGTTACAGATATATGATCAAAATTGATCAGGCAAAATCACTTGCTGGTGGGACTTCCTGACACAACTTCTGAGGGATCTGGATGACAGATACCGTCCAAACCATCAGGGTTCACAACTGGCCTGACAGCCCTGCAGTGTGAACCCAAGGCTGATTTAAGTAGAAGTTATACCTGTACAAATGATAATGATAATGGTAAGAGAAATATGATTCTTTTGTATCACCCACTACCCAAAATAAGAACATGAACATGCTGCCTTAGTCTGGATAATGCACACAGAGGAAGATGAGCTAGATTTGAGGGAAGTCTCTCACGGGGCTGGGCAGGCTGCAGCCTGCTCTGGGTCCACATCAGACTCCAGGCTGTGTGCCCAGAGGAAGCCTTCAGTGCTGTGCTTGGCATAATGAAGAAATATGGATGCGAATTAAACCCTCCAAGGAATGATGAAATTAAATTGTTTGGTTTTACCTTTGTTTTAATGAATCAATTCCATCTCTTC
This sequence comes from Tichodroma muraria, assembly GCA_013390105.1. Lineage (NCBI taxonomy): Eukaryota > Metazoa > Chordata > Aves > Passeriformes > Sittidae > Tichodroma > Tichodroma muraria. Next base: position 15,587 of record WAAG01071754.1, on the reverse strand, counting down.
TTGGTTTTCTGTTGGTATGAATGGGTGACCAGGTGTGTGAAAAATACCCTTGGAGGAATACTAAAATGAAGTAGTAAATTAGTTAAGATGGCAGGTTTTGGAGCTGAAAACAATATTATTCTGACATATCTAGGCTTACCTAACCACCCCTTCTGCTTTGGCAGTGGAGAAAAACTGGGCCACTTGTGAAACAGAGTATATATAGACAATAAATGTTAATACATTTTAAAGTAAAATTAGGGTTTAAGAAAGATGTGTTAAAGGAAAGTTACCATGGTGGTGCCTGTCGCATTACATCCCCAAACACAGTGAAAACAAGATTACCATATGACCTGGGTCATACGGCTTAGCAAAAAATCCAAAGAAGACTGGATATCCCTCTTCAAAGCAGGAGAGATATCTCCTTCAATATCCTTATATCTTTCAAAGGCCAATGTTCTTCACTGCTGGAAAGTTCACTGGGGTTTTAGCCTGAAAAGGCTCTGCCTTCTCCTTGAAATCTTCCTAGACAAGATTAAAATCTAAGTAGTTCCTTCAGTGGCAAACTCACAAGTCACTTTGATAGATGTACAACCTGTTGATCAACCACTTGAATCTACTGATTCATTGATTTGATCTTAATCGTGATCTCGGTGTGATCACTTAATTGATCTGCCTTTAACTAGCTTAGTAGAATTAATTAATTAATCTAGGGATATCCTTGCTCAGGTGTTCCTTCATGTGTTCATCCTTTTCAATCACCTCTGCAGGGAATATACAAGGTAGGTTTACACTATTAAATAGTCATCGAGGTCACAAACCTGAGGGCAGGAGTAAATTTGGATAGGGCGTATGCCAGCAGCTCATCTCTCCAGCCAACACCTCATGCACCCCGCCAATAAACTCACCTCCAGGCACATTTGGTCTCCCAAAGGTCTTGCTGCATTGTTGAATCAAGGACGAGGAGGGCTTCATCTCAGAAGCAGTCGAACATTTCAGGGATGTCTTTCTTCATGGTTTACAACCAAAGAGGAGTGGACAGAGCATCCTGGGCCCCACAGTGGATGATTTATCCTCCCTTAGCCTACAGAAAGCTCTGACTCTTGAAGTCCTTAAGGAAAAAATTGTGACTGAATTAAACTGAAAGAGAAGGTAAGATTTTGAACTGTAAGATTTCGAATTATACAGTACTGGGGTGAAAGTCATCCCATTCTGTTCTTTATTTTTTGCATTGTCACAGTTCTTGGATACCAGGAGAGATCACACACTCCTGTGGGATAGGGAACACACAAAAAACAAGTCTCAGAGGACTTTTATCTGAGGTGGATGGGTGGTGGAAGGAAACGAAATCACACAAAATCACTCGGTATTTGCACCTAGATGGTTAAAATTTGAGCAGAAGAGCTGAGACTTCATGTTTGTCACACGATACGAGTGAACAGAGAAGGAACTGGGCTGGTGCCCATGGAGTAACCCACCATTAGAGCATGAGTTTGCAACTCTTTTTTCAGGATTGATGCTTTCAAATTCAAGTCTAATGCATAACCACAACAGAATGAACAGAGGGAAAAAAAAAAGCTCACATTACCAACTTCGAGTGGGTAAGGGGTGCAGCTTTCCTGACCACTCAGTTAGCTGATTTTGTTCTTTACGGATATTGCTGTTAGCTTTGTGAGAAAGTCAGAAGACACCATCTGAACTGGCTTAGAAATTATAAACAAGCACTTTAATTTTTATTTTAACTGGAGAAGCTGTTAGAGGCCTGTTTTGAAGCTAGTTTAATTCCATGGAAGGATTTAATCGGGCTTTGTTTGCAGGCGTGGCGGCAGCCTCTTTTAAAGTCATTCCTCTGCTTATAATCAAGCCTTGCCCCTGTCAGGTTTTAACCCCTTCTTCCTAGGTTAGACACCGGCATGGGCTGGTGACAGTCCCTGCTGCAGTCGCATACCACTCCCGTGGTGCTGGCGTTTGAAGCCAGGCTGCTTCACTGTTTCCACTGCCGACTGTTTGCAAAAGCAGGAGAGGAGCTGGGAATGAACAGAGCAATGCAGAGTCGGGGAGGGAGGGGTTTGGTGGCTGGGCTGGAGTTAGTCACCACAGACTTCCATTTCCAGATCGTGAGGAAGGACTCAAGCCATTTTAGGCATTTTCTTGGACTTCCTTCTCGGCTTTTAATTGAAATACCCAGGAGGGATGGAGGAATCCACAGGCCCATTTTGCACTGATGTGGGATACTTCTGTGCAAGCACAGACATGCTCCCCCTTCGTATTGTAGAGTCAGACCACTGTTGTTAGTCCTTGGCTCGGTTCCTTTGCATGGCAACAGGGAATCTTCCACACGTCTCACCTTATGGAAGCTGATGCACTCCTCTCTGGAAGATGATCACTGTGGTGAAAATAATTTTAAAAGAATTTTCTTGCAGGAGCTAACTATGCTGGGATGGCCTAAATATTCAAAACAAAGCACATGTAATTCCAATACCTCTAAGGTATATAAATATACATATACATTTATCCATATATATCTGTAAGTGCCACAGATAGGAAGACATATGAACCAGCAAATTGCAAAATCACAAGAGGCTCTGAACACCCCTTCTCCTTTTCAGCAGGATTGCCTCCATCTAGGACAGCAAACAAGAAAAAGCCCTGCATAGCTGCCAAGGCAACTGACACATTCAGCTGCCAGATCTTTTCACTACACTTCTCACTCCGGTGTTATAAGTTTTGCATCTCCCCTTGTGCAGCGGCACTGTCCTTTTTGCCAGAGCAGCTGTTTGGGACATCACCCCCAGGATGTCCCAGGGGAGGCAGGCAGCAGGCATGCTAGGAGCACACCCAGCACAGCCAGGCAAAGTCCCCTCTGTCCATTCCCAAACATGGGGCCAACGCTCACCGGACAGGGCAGCAGTCGCAGCAGCAAATGGGATTTTTTTGTGTGGTTAATGTTACAATGCTTTTTTCTCCTGCTGAGACAAAAGAATTTTCTCTGTCCAGGGGAGCTCAGTGTCCTGGTCACCCAGAGAAGCTTCTCCTGAGCTTGGTGCTTTGCCTAGCAGCAGCGTGCAGAATGCCCATGGCCAAGCCCCTTCACACGGGGCCCAAACATCTGCACAAAATAGTTATTTATCACATGGTGAAAGAACCAATGTTTCTGGCCTTTTGTGATGCTGATTGAGCACCTCGTGCTTTGTGTATTGCTTTCTTGAAGCTGATTCTTAATAAGCAACAAAGTTGCAGGCACAGAAACTCTGAGGACAGAGGAGTAACATCAACCTTGAAATGGTTACTTTTCTGACCTCTAGAAAAGCTCTCTACCTTCCCTTAAAAGCTACTTAAATGTTTCTTCACTTCTAAAGAATGATAAACAGGTCCTTGCTGACAAACTATCGTGACAACCACGGCCTTCCTTTCTCATTGGGGCCTGCTGGTGTGTGAAATGATGACCAGTCCAGCCATCTCAAAAGGTTTTAGTTTTACTCCCAGGTGGTTGCACCTTTATTATGGTGCCTGTGCTGGACTGGGCGACTGGCCTTTCCCTGACCCCCCACTGATGTGGTTTGTGACCACCTCCATGCACTGAATCTGGAGCACCCTGGGGCATCCCTCTCCCATGTCTGTCCTGCAATCAACAGGAAGGCATCTGAGATGGCAAAAGAGGTTGGAGCAAGTATCACAAATCAGCCCATAAACCTCTGCTCTGCTACAATGATCTTTCCAGGGCTTGAGGCAATGTAGGAGTGCAAGGAGAAAAAGTGTGCTGCTGGGGGCTGCCGTAGCTTCTGCATTCTGCCTGCTCTCTTGGTGCCTTTTAGCAGTGTGGCACCATCAGGGGTGATGCTCCCTTCTCCAAGGCTCACAGGCCTTGCATGAGGGACAGGCAGGGAATGAGAACTGAATGTCTGGTGCTGCTTGATGTCACCATCCCTTGCTACAAGAGACCAAGAGAAAAAAAAATCTCATAGGCAATGAAATGTGAGGGCTCACAAGCAAACTTCTGGGAAGAGAAGTGATAAGTCCGTATCAATTAGGAAGGTAGAGAAGTGAGGATTAACCCTATTGTTTTACACACAGTGGCTGCATTCGAATCAGTTGTATTTTGGTGTTGGTGGTTAATAATTGACTTCTATTTGCATGTAGAAGGCAAGAATTCATACCAAAAAGCCAAGAATGTACAAGATCTTTTTAGAGAAAAGCAGAAAAAGAAAAAAGAAAAAAACAATCAGGCCTGTATTTCCTGTTGAATTTTTTTCTTCCATGTCAGCTGTAAAACCAGCTCAGATTGTTTTAACTAAGTGTATTATCCTGTGAACAACAGGGTCCCATTAGCTCTGTCAGAAGGCCAATACCCTCTATACTAAAAACCTCTTGATTCAGTACATTTCCCTGTCACAGAGTAAACTTCTGCTTGACCCCATTGAAGGAATCACTTTAAATCTTGAAACATAAAAACTAGCAAAGCAGAAAAAAAAATATTATTTTTCCCTCTCTTCACATTTTGATTGCAGACATCAAACAACATATTGCAATTCAGCATATAGAAGAAAGTTTTAACAAGTAAAAAACAAATTAAGAAATACTGAGGAAAAGAAAAGCAAGAAAGGAAGGGATTGTATGGCAGCAATAAAGGTATTTTGTTCTTTATAAACATATGTGTGGTGTGGATTTGTGTCTGTGGGACAATTCAGGAAACAAATTAAAAGATAAGTTTTGGGTTTAAACTCAGCAGATCTCAAAGTGCATTGTTTATACCCTCTGCAGTGCAATAAAGCTTATCAAGAACTTTTCCACTGGATACAAGAGTCAAAAGAAATAAGAGGAATGTGAACAGTATGCTCCCTTCGGGTTGCTACAATATCTATAATTCTTTCAGCACAGATTTCCCACGTTAGCTTAAGGTCTGTCTCACAACAATCAATTTTAGCAGATAATCATAAATACTTTGCTGACCTGATTGAGTTGTTCAGAAATTTGCCATCCTTTCACTCTCCACAAGCTTAAAGCATGTGGCAAGTTCAAGGGCCCTTAATTAAAAATATAATACTTTCATTCTAGAAGCTCTTGCTTGCATTCTGGTAGTACTCTGGGATAAATCAACTGCTGATGTAAATGCATTAATTTCAGTGTAATTTCATTTAGAAGCTACAAGAGTACTACATTTTTATTTAATGATTTAATGTGCTTTCTGTAAGGGGGAGTAGGATCACCTCCCCCTTACAGAGGGGAGAGCTGAGCCTGGGAAGTGAGAGGCAGAGATTTGACCAGCCCTTGGTAAAAGCTGGGAGAGCATGCAAGCCTCTCACTCTAATCCACGTTTGTGCTTCCAGCATGAACCAGGACATGGAAACAACACACGAAGATACATGCATTTCAAGCACAAGATTTGGATCTAGATCACCAGATCTCAAAGCTGCAATATTTCTTAGGCAGAATGTACTTCTGCCCTGCTCTTAAATTGAGAGGTTGATTTTTGTATTTTGCTATTTTGCTCTTGTAAGGGAAGACAGCATGGCATGTTTGTTAGAACTATAACGTTGCATTTGCTAATTAAATAAAGTGGGGTTTTTGGGAGAACTTCTTTTAAGCAAAACCATGTGTTCCAGGGAGGAAACATTCTTCTGGTAAACAGTTGAGCCCTTAACATTTAGCAACATAACTCTGTGTTTGCAGCTATTGAAAACTGTGTGACTGAGGAAGCCTGTGTTTCTGAGACTGAGGACTGAAAGCATTTTGCCTGCTGTCAGAACGCCAGCCCTTTCTTTCATGTATATGCTAAATGCAAGAAAGAATCAACTATTGGATGGTTGCTTCTTATGGTTTTAAAAAAATTTGTCTCATATCAAAATGCTGCTGGGTTTTAATGTTGACGCTGTGCCGGGCAAAGTTCTCTGCTCTGGAAAAGCTGTCTCTTGCTTTCCAGAAATATAGCTTCACCCTGGAATTACTTGCAAAAATTGCAGCCTTAAATCATTCCCTCACCCCTCTGACCTGTGCCAGGAAGGACCCTCCATGCACAGATCTCCTCGCTGGTACAAAGAAAGGGGTCATTCCTCCTCCCTCCCCAGCTGCTGTGTGAGCAGAGTGCTGTGGTGGCAGGAGGTAGTTAGGGAACAGAAGTTACCTTCCAGACATGAACATCAGTCCTGGAAAGCTCAGGAAAAAATTATAATAGAGCTGGAAACTGCAAGCAGAAACAGGACTGAGGGAATGGAAGTGCCCTGCCCCTGGCTCCTGCTTTCCATTCCAAGACTCCACATCTTTCAGAGACACTGGAAAGGCCACAGGGCTGTGGGACCAATCCTGCTGAGGGGGAGCAGGGAAGTTTTATTTGATGTAAGTGATTGATTTCCTGAGCAACTTTAGGGAGTGCAGGAGGCTGGCTGGGTGACTTTGAGATCTTACACCGTTTCTCCATCCAGCAGCTGGAAGGGGAAGGCCACAGCCCCAGCTCCCTTTGGGCCAAGGGACATGATTATTCCTATGCCCGCTCATCTCACTGAAGCTGGGCTGCTGAGCTCTGGGCATCACGTTGACCTTTGCAGTATAAAGGGATCCTATCTTATTCTTTGTAGCCCTCAAAGCAGCTGGGCATGCTTACAAATTTCAGTAACTACCAGCTAAGGCCAAACAAGATCCCACGATAAAAGTTCAAGGTTCTGCATTCCTCTTATTGCTTTCCTGACCAGAATTCTCATTTTAACCAGACTTATGGTACTTTCATCCAGTTATCTTAAAGTACACAATGACTACTGTAATTACTGACAATAATGATTATTATCATAATAATGATCTAATCAATTCTTCTAGGTATTGTTTTCAAGGGATAAATATTACTATCCTTGCTGTAAGAATGGGGAAACTAAAGCAAAGAGGAGAAGATTTTGGATAAAGGTGTTTTAATTTTAATACTATAATATCCTCCTGGTTTTATTTATATAGGTTTATGTATTTGCTTCTTAGTATGCTTTGTGTTCTGTTACTGCTTCCCAGTAATGTTATCTGTCATGAGTTGTGTGCATGTACTAAGGTCCATTTAAGAAAACTGCAGTGATTTCAGAAAACTTAACAGATATTGAAGAGTTTTTCATCATTATTTATATATGATTTATCATAACCCTATTTTCCTGACTTTTCCTTTTTTTCTTCCTTCTTTTATTTTTGATACCTTCTTTTTTAGGAAAAACCACAAATAACATTTTTTCTATTTATTTTCTATATACTTCAGCTTGCATTTAAATCTCTAATATGGAAAGCCAACTGAATATAACCTTCTAATGTCTAAAGAACTAAGATATTCTACTGGGTAGGAAGCTTGCAAGGCAGAACTATAGCTTTACTAAGGAATCAGTTAATCCCTTATACATATAATTAATATTCAGAAGACATATGTTGGTTTGGTAGCATTTTTCTAAGAGTTTAAGTTTCCCACAGTTCAGGTATGCTTCCCTGAACCCTTTTCAAGGACAGATAGACAGGTAGCCAGATCAGAGGCTAAGTTGCACACAAAAAAAACCCCAAAAAAACCAACCAACCAAACAAACAAAAAAAACCCCAAAAAACCACTTTCTTTTGTTTTTTCTTCCTTTTGTATACCTCCAGATAGTCTAACAACCTTATATTGACTTATTTCAGTCAACTTCTAATTCTAAGGAGACCAAAAAGTTAAAGTAAGTCTCAGCTGTGTTAAAATATTGCTTCATGAAGAAGGGAAGCAGTCAATCTGAAAAAAAATTGCAGTAATATAAAACCTCTATAACTGGAATATTTTGGGAAATTCAGAAACAATAAAAGGCAAAAAACCTGTGAGAACCACTAACATAGTTTCTAAGGTGTCACTGTTAAGTTTAGGCTGTTAGCTCTGACAGCTTTAGTTCTGAGACTTTCTGCTCTACAGATTATTTTCCTTAGGCTTATTTGCTCTTGCAAGGCTCCCTCCACCTTTCTTTGTGTACTGCCTATGCCTTCGAGGCTTTTCAGGAAGGCTAATCCAATCTTAGGGCATTTTTGGAGTGGTTTGTGTTTTCCTTTTTGTACTGGGGGAGACAAGAACAATCTTGCTTAAAATAAAACCCAAACAAGGGAAGCTGAAGAGTGGGAGTATGTGAGGGAGCTGGTGGATAACTTACAGGGCTATGAATCTCCTCCTGCCTGTAGGCTCCTCTTGTAGGCTGCAGTACTGATTCTGTGTTTAGTCTAGGCTCTTCCCAAATATCTGCTTCGGCTCTTATGCGGATTTGCAGAGAGCTCAGCCCTGAGGGTGAGCGGCAAAGGAAGTCCTCCTCGCAAAGGTCCGGTTTTGGATCAACACCCCCTGATTTTCCATTAAAAACATGCAAGTGCCTGCATTTCCCTTCCACTTCTATCCCGTAATGGTGTGCGGCCCGACGGAGTCCAAACGCACCGAAGGGAAATGCCCGGGATGGGGCATTTTCTCACGGATGAGCCCTCAGAGATTTGAGGAAAGCTCGTGGCGGGTCCATAACATCTGGGACGGCTCAGGGGCTGAGAGGGCTAGCGAAGGACGGCGCCAGTGTCACCTGTGCCTGCGACAGCCCCTCTGAGGGGCGGGTGCGCTGTCAGGGCTCTGCGATCCCTCAGAGCGAGCCCTGCGCCATCACCGGCACGCGCGGCCGTGTGGCAGAGAGCGCGGGGCTTGTGGGCTCATTTACCCTTTGGCGTCAAAGTGTGGGGTTTTGGGGTTTCTGCTTATGTTTTGTAACGCCGACGGAAACCTGAGGCAGCTCTGGGCACCCCCGGGATGGGCAGTGCAGAGTCCCCCCAGTTTAGGAGGAATTTATTCACAGAAAGGGCAATTAGGCATTGGGAGCTGCCCGGGGAAGTGGTGGAGTCTCCGTCCTTGGCGGTGTTTAACGAAAGACTGGACGCGGCGTTCACTGCCGTGCTCGGGTTGACATGGTGGTGTTCGGTCACAGGTTGGACTCGATGATCTCAGAGGTCTTTTCTAATCTAACTTATTCCGTGATTCGCACATCCACTCGCCCATCTCGGGGGCCTCGGGGTGCCCGCCCCGCTCCCCAGCCCCTTTGCTCGCTGTCCGGGTACTGCCGGCCCGGGCTGCCATGTCTGTGGCGCAGCACGGCCCGGGACCGGAGGAAGTAGCGCCCCGCCCGCCGGCACCGCGGGGAACCGGCCGAGACCCGGGAGGAAAGGAAGGAGGGCGGTGACAGAACCACGCTCTTCCCACCGGCGCCTCAGCCCACCGGGCCGGGCAGCAGGCAGCGGGTGGTGCAGCAGGCCGGGACCGCCGCAAGGTCCGGCCACACTCCCCAGGGCCTACGCCGCGCACTTGCGGGCCGACAGATACGGGCGTGTGGGGCGGGGCAGGAAGAAAGAGAAAATTATTTTTTCTTTTTTTTTTTTCAGGGAAAAACCTTTCGCCTTTAATGGGTGGAGCCAGTGGAGTTTGCGGAAGAATCCGGCGAGAGGCGAGCGCTGATTGGATGAGCGCGGTCTCGTGACGGCGGGCGGGGCGGTCCCACTCCCCCTACCGCACCGGCGCCCCGCGTTCCATTGTGTGCGCGAGCGCCGCCAGGCCCCGCCCCGCCGCGTCCCCGCCCGCAGGGCTGGCCACGCCCCCGGTGACGGCCGCGCCCCCCGTGTTCTCTTGGCTCATTTCCGGCCGCCGCCGCCACCGCCGCTTCCCTCCGAGGGCTCGGAAGAGCGAAGGAACAACAGCCGCCATTTTGTTTGTGTGTGAGCGACGGAGG
>WAAG01071752.1:0-22160 GCA_013390105.1 Tichodroma muraria | reverse complement strand
TGTTTGGGTTTTTGGTTTGTTTTTGTCTTTTGGAGGAGAGGGAAGAGCTGTTTGTTTTTTTAAAGCAGCAATTGCTACTGCTAATCAATTTACATATAAAACCAGAATGAAAATTGGAGAAATTTGACTTTCATTTCAACTGATATGAAAAACTAGTTTTACTGCACATTAATGATTTAGCAATCCATGCTTTTCTATTCTTTGTCCCATTTACAGTTTTAATATTTCCATCTTCACTGGCTGCATAAGAATTTATACTATACTTATGATTTCCTTATTTTGTGTTTTTATGTTCTGCAACTGTGGATTTCTGCCTCATTGCACCTTACATTTATGATTTTTAAAATGTATCCATCTCCACCACTGTCTTCTATGATTAGCCCTGAGAAAGAGAAAGCAAAAAGAAATAATCAGTGAGTTTCCCATTTCTCCATCTTCTCATCTTCCTTCTGTGTAACTGTGGTCTTAGCAAGGCTATTGTCCCATCTTCCCTGGTGTGCTGTGCCCTCTAATTTTAACTTTTGGATTAGTGGTGCCTCAAAAGGAAATAGGAATTCTCCTACATGTAACCCGTTTTAAAAAATGACAACAAAACCAAAACCAACAGTTCCCATTCGTTTAACATAAAAAAAAAGACCTGCTATTGCAGATGTTAGTTTTAAATTCTGTACAGTTTCTTCTAGTCGTTACAACTTTGTTCAGAGGGGAAAGGCATTGTGCTTCTGCTTCTGAAGTGATTCAGCATCATATAAAAATCTGCAAGTTCTCAGGTTTCATATTTCAGTGTTGTAAGGAGATGGGAACATTCCAAAACTTGCAAGGCAAAAGACCTTGTGAGCATACTGTTTAACAGCTACAGCTACATACTATTTAACAGTGGAGTTTTCTCAGCTGATTAGAAATTAACACTTTTTTTAAGAATATATGAAACAAATGCTGAATAGAAAAATTGCTCAGATTCTGTACTGATAGTCTTAAGTATTGATTCCATTGCCCTTTTCATCGCTCCTTCGGTTTCAAATGCACATGTTGGTTCCTTCTGTCTTGCTCTTTTATGGCTTTTCGGTACAGATAGTGACTCTGTACAGACAACAGTATTGAACTTTGTCTCAGAAGGCACAAATGAAGATTTTCTTGCACTGCTTATTTGTTTGGTAAAGGCAGAGTGAAGTGATAAAACTTGCTGTGAAAACCAAAACACTGTGGAATTTTCAGGTTGTGTGTTGGCACAAGACCATGGAATAAAGAAAGGCTTCTGAATATGTTCCTGATTTACAAGGAGGGGTGGGAGTTAAGTGAAATAGTATGTAGGTTGGAAGCTTCTGAGGGGACAGAACAAATTGTAGAGAGCAGTTACAATAACAAAAAACTAAGGATGTCTCCAGGTTAGAAATAAAGAAGTGCAATTGATACCTAGGTCTTGAGAAAAGCAAGGTCAGTAGGAGCGGACAACAGCTTAAGGGTCTATATTTATATAAAGGAAAGGTTGTTGATCTTCATAATTGCAGCCACAAAACATTAGTAAATTATAGCACAAAACTGGCATAGGATGCTTGAACTGCTTTCAAGTGTGAGAATTGAAAAGAGCTTGTGGTTGTGATAGCATTGGGGCTCTGGTAGAGTTTCTGGCATGCACCTATTTGTGGTGGCTGTGATTTGCTCTGAAACATCTTTGCTGGCCATTGCCATGCTGCAATTCCACTGAATCCATGATGGAGAAAAACTGCCGTTATTCCCAGTCACAAATTACTTCTCAGTTACAGGCAGGCACTGGCTGACCAGTGAAGCAAGGTTCCTGATCACACCAGCTTTCAGCTAAAACTAATGAATGAAAATATCATTCTATAAAGAGATGCAGAGGATGGTGTGTCACCTCCATGTTTTGGTTGGAATGGTACTATCAAAAGGCAAAGGTCTAGATTATCATTTAGAAATCTGGTGGCAAAAACACATTTAAATGAAGAAAGGCTTGTAAGCCTCCTATTCTGACATTAAAAGAGAATTTTAGAAAGCAACAGCCCTGCATATATAATATATCTGTGGGAACAGGCTTTTGTCTGTACTGTAGCCGTTCATCCCTAGCTGTGTTTCTTGAAGCTTTTCACATTTATGCAAAAACACAGCATGTGGGGGAAATCTTTCATTTCCAAGACTTTAGATTTAGTTGATTAAGCACTGATCAAAATCATGTTGATCGTGACTTAATGATCCCAGCCACTGATTGAGGGCATCATTGGATCTGGAGCTCACAGTGAGGCGCAAGTGGCAGAGACCTCCCCCAGCAGGAGAGTGTAGAACTTGGAGAAAACTAAATGAAGGTGTTCTGTGCACTGGGACAGTGTAGACTGCTGTGCCCAAAGCAGGGAGAAAGTCTGAGGACTCATTCTGCCTTCTTGCCACCCCTCTGTGGACTCACTGCCCAAAAGGGGCAGAAATAAGAAAATCACCAGGATTCTCAGAGGAAAGAATACACCTGTGTATTCTTGCAGTGCCATGAAAAAAGGGGTTTGTTGCTTACACCTCCAACCCTGACAGCCCATGCCACACTGGCAGGAGGCTGACACATGTGCCCACTGGAGTGTATGCTTGTAGCTTTACTGGATGTACTTTACTCTCATCTTGAGAACACCAGTCACATTTGCTGAGTAAGCCTGAAGGATTTTGTTTCAGAGCTTAATTAAAGTAAATTCAAGAATTACAAGAGGGAAGGAAAAAATAAGTGTTCACAAAAAGAAACGTTGGAGATGCATTATCTCCCTAGCTTCCTTCCACTAATGGGTTTGATTCCTTAGTGAAAACAATATCACTCAAGAGAAGATGGATCAGGAGTGTGGAGGGCATGCAGCCCAACACAAAAGGGTCAGCTGGCCGGTGCAACACCCTCTTGTTGCCACGGTGGAAAGGGCAATTGTGAGGGCAAAGGGTCAGTAGTGGATGTCACTGTCAAATGCTACGAGAGGTTTGTCATCAGGGTGAGGGGCAGCATGTAAGAGGCAATTCAGAGTAAAACGGTTTAGGACTCTGTAGCCAGACATACTGTGAGTTTGTGTGAGGGAACTTGATATCTGGAGGTGAAATGAGCTATTGGTGACTGACTTTTTAAAGTGGCCTATTCCAAAATGGGGGAATCAACAAAACCCTGAATACTATGAAATTTGAAATCCAGACCAAATCCTTCTGATGTGTCATCTCATTTTTCAGCTCCAGTTGTAATAAAGAGCAGCAGATAAAAATGGGAAGACCTTTGTTGGCTGCCCACACACCTACAGAGAATCAGCTGCCAGTTAAATAGTGGGTACTGAGCTGAGGCTGAAATTAGAAGGATAAGATTATAAAAAGTGCTTCTAACAGAAATAGTAACTTAGAAGGGAGCTTCCCATGCACACAGAGTGAAGGAGGTGCTAAGGATATACTAGAATAAGCCTGATTTTGTGGAGTGTGCAGGTCCTTTAAGGATTCCTCGCCTCATGAGCTGACCTGAATAAATGCTGCAAACAAAACCAGTTCCTGGGATTCTGTGTCCTTCCTTTGGTTGTCTACGACTTTCCATCCAGTTCATTGGAAACAGTTCACTGTTTTTCCCTTACACAGACCATGGTGGCTCAGCTCCCTGGAGAAATAGCTGTTACTAGTTATCATTTTATCATTGAACACAGCTGCTCTGAATTTTAATAGGTAAGTCTTCTGCATCTGCAAGTAACATATGGCTAACGCAGAGCTGCAGCTTCAAGAGTTTCCTCCTGCTCACCGCTCTTTCAGGTAACTGTGGAATGGAAACCTGCCACTTCAGCAAAGGCATTTAAAGCAAACAAGCTGTGGGAAGATATACCGTGTGAACATGTTGTAGTTAATGTCAGGTATCCTAATGTGTGTTTAATACAGTCTTTCTGACTTTGCATTTGTGTGCGGTAAGATCCTCTAGCATTCTGCTGTTAACAGATTAAGGGCTTCCAGGGTGGCTCAATTGATAACACACATGTTGATCTGTAGCTAGCAGGAAGGGTCTTCACTCAAGCTCATCTAAAAGAAAGCTCATCTAAACCTGCAGCTTCCTCGGAAGGGAAGCATCATCACTACAGGGTGCATTTTGGCTGCAGCAACCAGAGGTGTAGCAACTTGACAATCTCAGAGACAGCTAGCAATAACGCACCTCAAATTGTTATTTACATGGTCCTGCCACCCAGACACCTACCCCCAGGGCTGCTGCCCACACACTTGAGCCCCTTGCCCCCCTTGGGTGTGGCTGCTCTTTTTAGAGTGTATTTGCCATTTCAATCACATCTCTCTGCTATTGCATAAAAACGGGCATTGAATTTTCTTTACAATATCTTATGCAGCTGAAAGCAGTACCTCAGCTATTTGAAAACAGCTACCCATTGTCTTTAGCTGCATCATGTTTGCAGCTCTGCTTCCAAGAACTGCAGTCACAAGAGACGGAGGGAAAAATGATTGTTGTTGTTTGGGGCAGGGAGAAAAACTTTGAGTAGTTGCAGTAAATGTTCCTTACCCCATTTATTAGAAATTGCAAATGGGAGATGCGTCTAGGTAAGCAAATTCTGCATGGATGCACCCCGTGTAGGTAGAATAAGATAATAGTTAGGTTGACACACTGCATTGCCCTGGCATAATGACACATGGTTATAGCTAGTGTGCATCTCTCTCAGCTGTGTCTGCTCTGAGGCATAAAGAGGATAAGTGACTTGTACAAGGCCATTCAGCAGATCATTCATGAAGCAAAAAGGGCAGAGGTCTTAAAAACAAATTATCAGTCCGGAGGCAAAAAATAATAATTTTTTTAATTGCTGTGGTTTTGTTCTAATTTGGAATGATAAACTGTGTATTTCAAAGACATGATTATATCCACTTTTCCCACCTGACCTCTGAAGATAGTTTATACTATGGAATAATATTAATCTTCATAATGTCAGACTTGAATAATTACTAGGTAACTATCAAATAAAACAAATCAAACCAAAACATTCCTAGAATGTGGGGGAAAATTCAGAATTCTTAGATTTATTTTGTAGTGGAAAACTACTTGCTGAAGAAATTAACTTTTCAAATAGAAACTGACTTTTCAAAGAGATAGATTTACCATGACTGCCTGACAGTGTTTCATGTATTTCCCTATGAGCATGGCAGAAAAATATTGACTTGTGGTGTAGGCTCACAGAATCCTTGCACATTGTAGCAATACAGGTATGAACATGATCTTTTCTGAATCAGAATTAAGTGATGTGGCTTTTCAGTGGTTCTTATTCTTCTAAATGGAATTGACACCCTCTAATTCTCTTATTTTTATGTGCTTTGCTGCCTAACAACTGAGCAGTAGGAGTGCCATGTAGTAGGAATTGTGGAAGGCAAGCTGTAATTTTTAGAATACTGGAAAAGAAACCTACACAGCTGTCAACTGTGAGCCATAGCACATTTAAACCTATGACTGCATCCATAAGTAAGAGGGGGATGAAATAAAAGCAAACAAGTTTTTGCTGTCCAGAAACAGTTAGAAATATCAATATAACTGTATTGAGTAAAACAATGGGAACTAATTGTGGCCTGCTGGAAAAAGTTGCACCAACCAATTCAAGATGAAATCCAAATCCAGGAAAGAATGATAGAGTCTATTGTAGTTCTAATGATATTTGCAGCAGTGGCATCACTGATCCAAGAAAGAATTCCTAGAGTGCAATGAGCACACAGGGTTAATATCAGTTGAACAACAGAAGTGAGTGTATTGTTTCCCCCAAGGTCTTATGCCATGAACCACATGGCATCTGTACAAGCTGCAGCATATGCATTTCGGGAAGGGAGGAGATGGAGCTGAAAACGAGGTGTGACTTCCAAAGGGAGGGGTAGCAGACGCTGATGAGAGAAGGGTGCACCTCCACCTATTCCTTTCCCCCTGCGGGGGAAAAAGCGCTGAACCCCTTCAGTAAGTGTAGAAATCTGCAGTCACTCCAACCCACACTGCTTGCTCCACAGCACCAGGGAACTCCAGAAGGCATTTTGCTGTCTGAGGAACTGCTGCTTCTCCTGGACATGTGTTTTTACACTCCCACCGTGAAGCAATCAAATGTCCCCTGGCCTGTGTGAGTCTCCTCCTGAAAAATTTACAGGGCTAGTGTACTGGTATAGTCAGCGATTTCTTTACAACGCATCTTTCAAGTCCAGTGGTGGGGGCTTTTATTTCTCTGTTCATTTGGAAATATCTGTGGTTCCCCACCTGCCCTTTGACCTGGGTAAGTGCTGCTTCATCCTTCCCGTGTAAGCTGAGGGAGGTTCCTTACTGGAACAAGCTGTGTCTTTAGGCAGGGTGAATCTTGACTCTTAGCTGACATAAATCACCACTGCTTGTTTTTCTTTGGTGAAGCAACTGATTTGCTTTTGCTGAGTTTTTGTCCTAATGTCTCTTCAGAATGCAAACAGCAGTGAGCTCATCAGTTTGGAGTGGCCAGCTTTCAATACAAAAAAGCTACTATGTCAGGGTAGAAAAGAAAAACCTTTCAGGTGGGGGATTTTGCCCCACACTGATTTTTTTTTCCTTCTTTCTTTTATGAAGAGAAAGAGAAGCTTTGTTTTTTCAGTACTGCTGCCATGCAGGAATTCAAAGATAATACAGTGTTTTGGCATAGGGTGCCTTTGCATCCATATTTGCAGGCACTAGCACATGATAACATGATACCAGTTAGAAACAGGATAACAAAAGTTGCTAACCTGTTCTACCAACCACATTTTCCATTTAAAATAATGGCAGCTGGTTAGCACAAGCAGCCTGCATTAAAAATAATTGAAACAAGAGACTTAGCTTTCCTTGGGTGACAAGCAGAGGAGGCAGTGACATCAGGTGCCTGGAAGTGCAGCATGACATCCCCTTCCTGAAAGGTCTGATCCTGCCTGTGGAGTCTGTGCTGATCCAGCCTGGGGAACAGACAGGCTTATAATAAATAGAATGAATAGTTTCCTAGACACCAGGAGTACCATTTCAGGCTTAAGCAATAAGCCCAGCGAGATCTCCTGACCTAAGCATGCCTTTTAAATGGAAAAGGGAAGCATTCTGTGTGCACACCATGTGTGTCTCTCCCGTGTGGGTCTGTTCATTGACTAAAGACAGTGTCTTGTGGCCCAAATGGGTACTCTTGTGCTCTCAGCTTCCATGTTCACTTCCTCAGCTACATTCATGCTACAGAGCCCTCCCTCCCTGCCCTTCCCTGGGGTCACACTTCTGACTATTGCTTTCTTTGCATCTGTGTTTTTTCTTGCTTCTCTCAAGCATCCTTGGGGCACAAATACAGTTGTAAAAATTCAAAATATGAAAACTTTTTAAAATGACCTTGCCATAGCATCTGTTGTCATGTATGATCATATCCTCTTATTTGTAACCCTCTTACTTATTTGAAAGAACTTTGGTTTCCCTCCTGCTTAGAAAGGGAGTGCAGAGCTTATCCATTGGATTTAACATCCTCTATATGTTTAAGGCTTGTCAGGGCAGCTTTTCAAGGCTATGTTTGTCCATCCCCTTGTTAAGGCCCACAGCAGGCTGTGGAGAATGTCTGTGTCTCGTCAGGGTGTGATTAGACACCTTAACCAAGATGATCCGGTGATGGGTGCTATCAGAATGGGATTCATCTAATAGTGCATTGCATTCCTTGCCCCTTGGCTGCTGCAGCACCAGCACTTGGCTCAAGTGGTGGAGGGAGGAAATCTGGCAGAAACGTTGTCAAATTTTTGTTTGTTCATTTGGTAGGGTGAGTTTTCTGCCAGCGTAGTGCTCTGAGCAGGTTCACTGTGGGGTTAGAGAAGTGCAAGGTTTGGCTCAAAGGTATATGCCAGGGGCGGGGAGCAGGGCGAGGCCCCTTGTTAGTCTGGTTTAATCGCACGCTGGCGCAGCCCGCTGCCACGCCGCTCCCCCGGGCCCTGGCAGCCAGGGGGCTGCTCCCGGAGCCGAGGCTGTGCACCGCAGCCTGTCCCGGCACAGACGGGGCAGCAGCGGGGGCAGCAGCTCCGCAGCTCCGTCAGCCTGTCCCGGCACAGACGGGGCAGCAGCGGGGGCAGGAGCTCCGCAGCTCCGTCAGCCTGTCCCGGCACAGACGGGGCAGCAGCGGGGGCAGGAGCTCCGCAGCTCCGTCAGCCTGTCCCGGCACAGACGGGGCAGCAGCGGGGGCAGCAGCTCCGCAGCTCCACGCCTGCCTGCGCCGGCCGTGCTGCCCCGCCGCCTGAGACGGCTCAGAGTACGCACAACAGCCCAGAGTCTCGCCCAGGTCTCGGGTTTTAGCAAGGAAAAACGCTGAATCTGTTATGCCAATATGAAAGTGCTTTCTTCCGAGTATGCAGGGTGTAAGTGACTCCCACCCAGCAAGGAATTGCTGTTTCATCAGGTGCTGGAAGGCTGCTAGTGGAAGTGCGGGCATGTCTGTCTCTGGTGTGGGGCCGCAGCACCCACCACAACCATTATGCAAATACACCCAACATAAACACGCTGGAAGTCCAGTGTCTGACTCACAATGCGTGGTGCCTTTGAACCCAATTGCTTTGTAATTTCTGGCAAATGGAGGAAGGATGACTGGGCAAAAGAAGTCAAGGGTAGAATAATGTCCTTGCTTTCCACTAACCCATTTCTCCCTCATTATCTGCCAAAAGTAAACTTGAATTTTCAAAGGAAAAATAAGTATATCTAGACTTTATATACAGAAAATTGTTTCTTAAAATTAATTTTAGTTTAAGGAAAACACTGCCTTATCGTAGTCATGATTTTAAGCTATATTAGCAAGAGAAATTAGATCTGTAAAAGTTGAGGCTGGGGATGAAATACAGGCAAAGAACAGAAAGGGCTTATTCCTGTTGAAGTCCCCCTCCATGCCGTCTTCCAAATATTAGGATGAATACATAGCCAACTGTAGCAGATTGTTTTCACTAGTGCTCTGCTGGTGGGTTAGCAATGCTAGCCTTGGAATTAGGCATTTTGTCATGTTTCACTGCTTAGCTGGCTCTTCTTAGACTTGAGAAATCTCGTGCAGATAGAAGTCATAACCAGCCTAGGATAAACCTTTCCCTTCTCTTATACAAGCTTGGATCCTGAACTGGCACAAATCAAGATGTCCTGTCACATTCTGTGTGGCATGGCACCCAGCTCCACTAAGGCTCTGGTCTTCCCCTCCAGTGTGGGCTCTGCTCCACTTGTAAGTGGTGTGATAACCATTACCCCTTTAGATGGGTCTGCTCTGGGGAAATTTTTATGTGTATTTTAAAGGCAGTAGTGCTTCAGGAGTCAGTTCTGCAGGTTGGCTATTACTTTGAATATGAAATATTTCCTATGGGATAATAGTAGAGAAGCTTTTTTTTCCCTTTGCAGTCGTGAAGAATTTAGGTATTCAGAAGCATTTTCCTTCTTTGCATATTCATAGTGATCAAGTTCAGGAAACTGGTTCATGAAAAAAACCACACATTTTCTCTTGCTAACTGCAAGCCAGATTGTGCAGTAAAGTGAACTGAGAAAATCAGCTGCAGAAATGATCATGCTGGCATGAGAGAGGGGTAACACAGGGGCAGAAATGAACAGCTGAGGGCAGCAATTATATAAACCAGTGCAACTATCAAAATATTACTGAGTGAATAAAATCCCATAATACAAACAGAGCAGGATGTAAAACTGACCAAAAAAAGATAACCTAAAAGTAAGGTTCACTCCATTTAGTTTTATGCTCTTGGCATAGCTAATGTGGATTGAGGCATCAGAAATGAACCCACATCATCTTCTCTCTGGTGTGTCTTCATCTGGTTTGCTGGTGGGAGCCCCCCACCTACCTGACTTCCCTCAAAACAAACAAGTCTCTATTTCAGAGAGTTGGTGTGATCACCCCAAGGGAGAGTTCCTGGCACCAGCTGTGGGTTGCCACTTGCTTTCTGGCTCTAACAGCACCACTGTCCTCATCAGAACATGAGATGTGACTTTGTCTCCATGAGCAGATGTGTTCCTCTGAAAACCATCTGAAACATTTGGCTGGTAGAGAGGCTGATCAAAGCAATGTAGACTTGTGGTACAGATATGGACTAAATACACTGTAAAGGAGACTGTCTGTGCTGGGGGTTATCTAGTGAGCAAAAGTCATATTGAGGATAAAAGAGTTCTTTTTTTTATTCATATTCAGTCTAATAGATTATGCATGTTTATTTCTTTATCTTAAAGATTTAACTACAGATCATGATGATACTGTGTCTCTGTTTCTTTTTGCAAAGCTTTCTCTGCTCATATCCAGTACTGCTACTCAAGGAGCTCACCATGATTTTTTTCAGGATAATATTTTCCTCACTCCAGCCAGATGAGCAGCCTTTATTGTTTTGCATCTAATTACCTGCTAAAGAGTAACACAGTTTTGAATCAAATGCATATGAATCGTAAGCAGTTTCTATTTTGGTTTTTTTTAATCTGAAAGACAGAAGCTTATGAGAGAACAAATATGTCCTTTCAAGTTTTTTAGTCAGCAGAATTTTCAGAGCAAGAACCAAAGTAGTACCGTGATGATGTTGGCTTTGCTGTGATAGGCAAATATACATGTAACTAAATTTAGTCCCAAATTACTTGAAGACGATGACTGTGTTGCTCTGCAAGTAGAATGCGTTATCTTTTCTGTTTATGTGATGGGAAATTAACCACCTGTGTAAAATAATGTGACTATCTTCCAGGCAGCGGTGTATCTGTTTTCTCTTAAAGGCTTTCTTCGTGTTTTTCTTGCTAAATTTTTCAAGCTTGCATTGAGGACTCAGTTTTGAGGGACAGGCTCAAACACTTTTGTTCAGGAATATCTTGTAGAACATAACTTCATTGTGCATAACAATACTATGCAATACTTGTAATACTATACTATGTATTACTATACATAGTATAGTATTACAAGTATTATTACATAGTATAGTATTATTACATACTATTATATTAATATATATTATGTAATACTATATATTACATATATAGTATTATTACATACTATTACATAGTACAGTATTACAAGTAATGCTCTGCAACTTTTAGCCAAGTTTTAGCAAGAAAAACAGTATTTTCTAATATTTTATAGACATTTCCAGCTCAGCAATTCTACAAAGAAACAAATCTGTTGCAACTTCTGTTGTAACAACAGAGGCCTCTTATTACAAGAGTCCCAGGCTCCGTTTGTTTAAACATATAAAAAGACAGATAAGGGACTTAATTTGGTGGTGAGGGGTTTTTTTCATTTGTTTGTTTTAATGCTGCTTCAAGATGACTCAGTTTTGGAAGTCTTTTGAAATACTGTGCAGCATAATTGTCTCTGCCTTTTCTGGTTCTTCTATATTAATCATACTTTGTGTATCAACTGCAAGACATCAGTCGTTGTTTTGTCACTTTCTTGCCTTCTGAAATCCACTTTTGATTGCAACACTTTATGCCAGAAGTAACAATTTTATATATCCATCCTATAAATGCTGGGATCTTGCCAACACTGGGAATTTCTACATTGCCCACACCCTTTCCTATACTATTTCAACCAGTTAGTCTCTTTTTCAGAGCCGTTCAGGGTAAGTGTAAAAGATTGCCACTTCTATTGCCATAAACTATAGCAAAGAATTGTGAGAAAGAAAAAGAGTTGGGCTTCAAGATTGCCTTGTAGATTCAAAGGCTTGACCCTGAATCTTCTAACAGTTTCATTAAGGCATTCATATTAGGAATGCTCTTTCTGAGTCAAGGTCTGATAGAGATGATTAGAAAAAGTCTGAGTAAGTCTATTCAGGCTAAAGGCTTTCCTTATGCACTGAACCAGGTATTCTCTTTTGACATATGTAGTAACATTTACAAATTATAGAATATTACAATGGCAAGATTTCCTCAGGTATGTCACACAGATGGTGAGAAGCATGCAGAATATGAGAGACTGATTCTTCTGCTTCGGCAAATGAGTTTAGATATATTCTTTATATTACCTGTATCATTGAGGCCTGAAAAGCACTGCAGCTGTTTATATTGGTTTATAGATGAAATTTTTTTTTTGAAATTCATATCTGTAAAGGAAATGTGAGATCTGTGTTACAAAACTTTTTTTTTTTTTTTTTTTTGTAACCATACTAATTGAATTGAATAATGTGTTGTATCTTATTACTTTACCTGGAACACGTACATGCATCTAATAAAAATATATTTGCTCCAGCTTTCCCAAAGAAGAAGAAATACACTGTATTTCTGCCATACTGCATAGTATTCTTTTGAAATAACATTACATTATTAACTGGTTTTCTTTTCAAAGTCTTCCCTAAACCACACACACCTTTCCAAAGAACTCCCTTTAATTAACTATTCTGCAGCACATTTGGGTGAGAGAAAGCAGACAAGGGCAAACTAAGAAATCTTTCAGCAGGCTGTCTAGGGGCTGTCAGCTGAAGGGTTTTACTGGCCTAAAGGAAATCTCTGTTCTTTGACAAACCTTTTCCTAGATAAACAAAACTTTAGTGAACCTTTCTCATCAGATTTTCTCAGATCTTGCAAATTTTGAATCCACTGTACCAGATCTAGACCACTGCATGTTTTTTATTAGGCACTATTGATTCTGGAAGAGACAAATTATCTGTGGGTCCCAACCTTCAGCGCTCTGTTAGCAGTGCTTTGCCTCTCTTTTGCAAAGAACTTGTAAATTCAATTAAAACATGTCACACTTGTGTAACATGCTTACCCAGTTGGTTACTAATTCTAAAGCTGCTAAAGTTGTGAAGTAATTTCTGAATTTTCCTTCTTAGTATGAAATATTAGTTGATAATTTTTAATTTTATATAACAAAATTATGTATTAGGGCAAGGTTAATGAGCAGCTTGGCTTGACTTGGACATGAAAGGAAAAGCAAAACTGTTACAGTTGTAACATTAATAAACAAGTAAGCAGGTATCACAGAAGGGCCCAGGTTGGAAGGGACCACAGGGGGTGAACCTGGTCCCACCTCCCTGCTCAGGCGGGGCCATCCCAGTGCTCATGGCACGGAATTGTGTCCAGACTGTTCTTGATTATCCCCTGTGAGGGAGACTCCACAGCCTCTCTGGCCACCCTGTTCCTGTGCATGGCCACTGCATAGTAAAGAAATTCTTCCTCATGCTTGGGTGGAATTTCCTGTGCATCAGTTTCTGCCCATTTCCTCTTCTCTTATTGCTTGTCACCACTGAGCAGAGTTCAGATCTATCCTCTGACACCTCCCTTCAGCTACTTAGAGACATCTGGAACAATGGGAAACTACTAAGACTAACCTAGCTCATGATAATAACACTTCCCAACGTCTAAATAAATCTGTGAATGCCTAGAACTGTATTCCTCTTACAGACCAGTAGCTCTAACCAGTATAAGATCAGGAGGACAGTAGTAATGGGTTAAAATTGGTTTCACCTTAGCAAAGCTGAATTCAGTCACTTGACCTTGTTTTAACTTATTTGTGCTTCAGTATGTCCACTTCCCCCTTAATATCATGAAGGAAATAATTCCTTTTCCTGTAGTTTTGCCTGACTGCCCTACTTAGACTATAAAGTCTTTGGAACAACTGCTGTCTGATCTAATGTGCATGTACGGAGCAGAGCACAATGAAGTCCTGATCTCAGCAGGAGCCCCATCTGCTACTGCTGAGATAAATGATCTTTTCAGTACTGGTTGTTTTTTAATCTCTTTAAATTACCATAAATACATTTTTAAAGCCATATGCTTTCATTCTATATCCCACTCCACTGAAGAAATCTGGGTTTCTGTGGAAATATAATTATGTAACCATATAATTAAAGACTGCATCATACCCTGTACATGCAAGAGGGCTGAGTTGAGGTCAAGTGCCAGACTGATCTGCCACTTTGTGCATTTCAAGTACCTAAACTTACTTTAGAAAGGTTATTTTAAATATACTTTTGTGTATGCAATTCTGTACTTATCTAAAGAGAGAGTATGTTATTGAGTTGCAATTAGTTCAATTAAAGTGAAATTGACTTGCAGTAGAAAAAAGTGTGATTCTGAAGAGACCCATTAGTTTCTGGTATTGGGGTCTAGTGTTGAATGTTCACTGGTGAAATCCAAAGGAAATTTATTTTGTTGGAGGGATGGGGGAGAGAGAGAGAGAACTACGTCTTACCGGGAGTACAGCCCACAGGTTCAGCTGTGTCAGAACGGACAGAGGTGAGCAGAAGCTCTGGGAGTGAGGAGACTTTGTATTTCCCTCTGCTGCATCAGTGTCCACGTGTTCCCAGTTTAGCATGTGGTGCTGCTGATGCTTTGGCAGAGGCATGAGCCTAATACTGCAACATTTGTTAGGGTTTTGGCTGAACACAAAAAATTTCTAGAGTATTGCAGATGCTTTAAAGGAAGCAGCAAAGTTCAGAAGTTAAAAACTTATCCTAACTAAAAGAGGAATATATAGGCTGAGCAAAAACATGTATATAATTATAGGCATGTTGTCACTGCCACCTTTTAGCATTTCACCTTAAGTTGTGGAAGTGTTGAAGCCTTTCAAAAAATACCACGTTTCTTTAACAATAGAAATTATTATTCAGCCTGTGTGTTTGGACTGCTGCTGTTTTTCTGTAACAGCATCTGGGGAATAAGGGTCTCTATCTCTTGACAGACCTTCCTCTTTCATGTTCTGAAGAACAAGGTTAATTCCTGTGTTACCTGAGCACTCAAATTTGACTTGTTATAAAGTGCTGCAGGGGGGCACATGTGCAGAAGATTGGTTGGAAAAGGATTTCTTGCTGTGCATGTTTGCATAATCCAGAGACTTAGACTACTGATAATTATTTTGGTATTCCTTCTTTTGTTTCTTTCTGAACAGAGAAGCTGTTTATACCTGGATCTTTTTTACTTTTGTGCAGTTTAAAACACCACAATGACATGGTGGTGTTTTAAGAGTTGTTTATGATATTTTGTAGATCCACTGAGTTGTTCTGGGTGGAGTTTGTGGTGGTGGTGGTGGTTTGGTTTTGGGTTATTTAACTTCAGGAGACATTAGAGATTTACATAAAAATCTTTCCTTCAAGAAATCCAACTAAAAAAGAATACTTGTAAGCACCAGGTGCAAAAAAAAAAAAAGGTAATTGTCTGTAATTGTGAGATTCTTGCTAACACAATATGTCACTCAGTTGGATATGTACACAGCATCCATTGCTGCCGATGGAGTTACATAAACAAATTGAGGCTACAATAGGGACATTTATGTTTAGCTTCATTTACATGAAATGTATTGATTTTTTTCTTTGGTAGGGGACTGTTTTTTAAACAAAATCAAACATTTACATGTATAAAATACAACATCCATAATTTTTCACAAGTTGTTAAAGTCCAATTAGGTTTCTGCAATCTGTACTTACTTGATAGGAAGATAATTTGCCGTTACCAAAGAAAATACATTTGGGGTATTTCATATGTAAATTAATTTACTTCATAGAAGAATTTAAAAAGGCTTTGGAAGTTGATGCTTTTGCTAACATCAACATTTGCTTATCTTTGAATGGCTTTTCATAATAACAGAATCTTTGGCACTCCCTTTTGGCCTTCCACTCAGTCTCAAGGTACCTCACAAACACAAAGTTGCACAGTTCAATCTCATCCCCACATTACAGATGGAGAACAGATAAATCTCTGCCTGTGGTCTGATTTAAATTGCACATTGGCTTCAGCTTCCAGTGATGGTGGCCAGCTGGCTCTTTTTGAAATAACCAGTGTAAACTTCCCAAGAAGCTTTGCCTTACACTTGCTGAGCTGTTCTCACTTTCCAGCAAGGAAAATTCTGCTGGCACATAAAGGGTGCTCCCCTGCTTGTGCTGAGGCTTCACACCTGCTGGGTGCCTGGGCTGCTGACTGTTCAACCTTCACATGAAACCTAACCACCCATGCAAAGAAGATACTCAGGGATGTGATAAGTGGAGGCTCCAGCATCCTTTAGTTGAGCAGGATGTCTCATGCCTTGAGCAGTCAGGCCAAATCAAACTCTCTGCTCCTCTGTGAAAACTGCTTATTCTGTCATGCTCACTGTTAGTTCCTCTTTGGATGACAAAAATCCAATTTTTTTTTATTTTTTTTTTTTTAAATTTTCAAGCACACATTAAGGGCATAAAAATATGAGATTTTCATGATGGGTGAATGAACCTGTTAGCTCTGATCTCATTACTTTGAATAGTGTCTCAGATGTGTTTAAAATTAGCCTACTAAGGTAAGGTATGACCTTTAAGGAAGAAAGAATTCAGAACAGCTTTTTATTCTGAAAGAGGTTCCTCTCCAAATACTTCTTCCAAATTCTAAATATTGGACTGTTTTGTTGATGTGTTTTGTCTTACAAGAGGGGAAATAATTTAATGTGATTGAAATCTCTCTCACACTATTTTATAGTTATACCTATGGAAATGAATGTCCACTTATTTTTGATGCTCATCTCTAGGTAATATACAGAGCAGGAACATGGGCTGGAGTTACTGAGCTGACAAACTATATTGAAACACTAGAACTTAAAAAAAATATTCTTTTTCTATTCTTGTTTCAGAGACAAGTCAACAAAGCATTTGTCAGAATTAGTACACAATTATAACATCATCGAATTAAAATTCAGTTACATGCTTTCAGGTGACTTTAATAACATTCATGCTCGCTCACACCTCCTGGTTATTGAGAATTAACAAATCCAGGACAGGATTATAACTTTTATCTCAAAATTATCTTGAACTTTCCAGAAATAATTTTATTGACTGTGTAGTATTAGTATTGTAAGGTGGTTCTTTTAAATCTTTGAAGACTAACTAGAACTTGGCTTGTTTATTTTAACTAGTGACCATCTTGCGATATCTTTCACTAGCAACTGCTGTCTCTCTCTAGTTTCTCTGCTAGTTATTTAATTTTTTTATTTGTTGTTGTCAGTTCCTTTCAATACACTCTAGAACAAAGAGAAAAGCCTATTCTGACATACGGGATAGTTGCTGGAAGTTATCCAAGGAAGTCTTCCAGGTTTGAGGGTGTAGGAGGGGGGAGCAATGAACTATACCCCATAAGGGATTGCTTGTCATCCCTGGGAAAAGTCAGAGCAGAAACTGCAACAGTTGTTTTCTGGGGTCTGCCAGTCTTTGTCACCGTCTCAAATGGAAGTATTCTCAGCGTAAGGTGGAGGTGAGGAACAGAGCAGTCACATGAAATATGCCTGCGGCCGTACTACCTCATGCTGTGATCTTGTGTGGCCTCCTGTGCTGCATCAGGAGATCGGACGGTCGGGATGTCAGCAGCTGGACTGGGCCCCCCGGGGCTGGTGGCCAGGCTGGAGCAGGGAGCAGTTGTCCTGCCCTGCATCTGACTGAATCAATGTCATCATGTATCACTCTGGGGGAGGGGGGCGGGGGGCTGCTTTCCTGCTGGGGTAGCGTGGTGTCCTCTGAATACCACAAAGGGTAGACAAGAGAGACACTGAGGAAAAGGAGGGGAAACCACAAGGAACTTGTCCATTATCTCTTAGTAACCTCCTAAGGTATCACCCGTGAGTGCAATGGGAAATACTAGTCCAGGCTCTGGCTTCTTTTCTGATTGCTAGCAACTGGTTTGCGTTGTAAAATGCTAGAGGCAGTGGGTACACACTACCAGGGATTGAATACAGGGCTCCATTGAAATTAGGCAGTCAATTTTAGTTATGTTATTGTTTTAAGAAAGGGCTAAAACATCTGGAAATTGACAGAACACTAATTTTTATTCTTCTCACAAAAAAAAGAAAGTACCAAATTATTTAAATCATCATGGTACAAATTCAGTTCCAGAGTGTGAACTGGCTAAGCAAGTTTAAGTCTGAAGCATTGGTTATATTCACCTTTTATGTACAGCTGAAGAAAATCTGACACTTCCACAGATATCCCAGGTAGCATCCTTACTATGCTGTGCCAGCCAGTAACCACCTGACAGCCCCCGTGCACTTCTTCCATGCATTTCAATATATTCAAGTTGTCATATTTGCAGATGTCCAAACTAGGCTTTCCTGATAAACTGGACAGGATACTGGGAAGGAGTAGAGAGAAATGAGGGAAAAAATACAGTTCCCCGCAGAGAGATTGCACAGGTTTCTTCATTAGGCTGATTGCTGTCCATGTAGACTTCCATGAATCCAGAATTCACAGTGTGAATTGACAAATCATTAATCTGGCTCAGGCTGCATGTTTCCAGAGACAGGACGGAGGCAATAGGGACAAACACACGTGTGAAACTCCATCTGAACACAAACAAGGATTAACTGTGGAGGTGGTCGGACACTGGAATAAGTTGGACAGAGGGGTTGTGAAGTCTCCAGCTGCAGAGATACTCAAAACCTGTCAACAGTGTACTGGGCAACCAGTTCTAGTTGGTCCTGCTGGAGCAGGGGCATTGAACTGGATGATCTGAGGTCCCTGCCAACCCCAAACATTGTGTGTTCCTGTGTCATCTCAAATATTTATTTCTGAAAGCTGAGGCTTCTTTCATTTTGCACACACATTCACACTTCTGTACAACATCAAAACCACAGCTCCAGCTCCCACCAATTTCCTGGGGGCTGCTTATTCCAGCAGCAGAAGCAGTGGTGTCTCATTTTGCCATTTTTCACTGGCCTCACCAGCCACGTCAAGGCAGGCTAAGGATGTAGAAGGACATTGTCACACAATGGTCCGTCAAGAACACTATTAAGAATTCTGAGCTAAGCTGTTGGTAAGAATTGTCCCCAAGCCCCTGGTGGGGCTGCACTGTAGAGCTGTCTGGCCCAGTGAATAATGTGGCCCTGTTCAGCACAGGAGGGGGCAAGTTGGGTGCTTGGGGGGAGGATGTCTGGCTTGGGAGCTCTTGCTGCTGGTGGCTCACTCCTGTGAGTGTAGGCAGTGAGGATAGAGAGGTTTGCTGTCTTCTTAAATGGTGATTGTTTCAGTGCTCTGGCTTGTATCATTTATTGTGCTAGTGCAATCAATGTATGGCAAATTGTAGCACGTGTCAGACATAACTGTCCAGAGCTGGGAAAGGTGGCCCTGTGGTATTAAAATTTATCCTTGCACAATGTCTGTCATGTCACAGTCACCATTTCTTCATTCGAGGGCAGAAACCTCAATACTGTGCCCTTGTTTGTTAAAGCCTCTTCCCAAACAGACAAAGTCTGGCATGCTTTCCCTTTTCCCTCTGGCACAGTGCTCCACCCCATCAGCATTCTCAGTGCACAGCTGCTTAAGGGTTATTTTCTGGGAGGTGGTTGTGTGGGGGGATGTTCATGTACACACACATGCACAGAAGGATGTGTTCTTCTAAAGAAGGAACAACTTTGTCAGCAAATTATCTCATCTTATTTCAGCTATTATAATCCTCTTCAAGCCTCAACAAAGAACCCACACATGTTTGATCAAGTCTCTATTAAAGAGAAATATTGTGCTATTCTTGCCAACTGGACCACCTACACCTTGGTATCACTATAATTATTGTCAAATATTATTGTTACAAAAGGGCACAAACTGCGTAGATCTTTCTTTAATATGACAGTGGCCAATTTAATGGAACATTACTGATTAGCAGAGTCAGTGCAGAATATGCTAGCATACCTCTTACAAAACTTTATGTTACAGTTGAATGGATTACAGAACACCTCTTGAATGCCTAGTGGCTTGGCGTTGTGCCAGAGCCTTTAAAAAAATTGAAAATGCAGCTTGCTTTCTCCTTTTTCATAAAGAAATCTGAAAGCAGAAGCACTGACCTTGGCAAGCTTCTTGCACTAAGTTTTCCAGTAGGCAAAAGCACTATAAATCAAACCAGAATAATCTTGTGTATGTTTTTGTTTTCATGCAGGCTGCTAGGATTGCGCTTAAGGACTTGATTTTTATTGCTAAAGGAATGTTTTTAAATCATCAGGACCTAGAGCGTGTTGTGAGCTTAGTCCAAATTTCATCATCATCTTTTGCAATTTGCCTAACGCCCTGGC
Source organism: Tichodroma muraria (assembly GCA_013390105.1). NCBI lineage: Eukaryota > Metazoa > Chordata > Aves > Passeriformes > Sittidae > Tichodroma > Tichodroma muraria. The sequence goes on along the minus strand of WAAG01071752.1, from coordinate 2,226 downwards.
TCCCATGGAAATACAATTTATTTCTCTTGCAAAAGTCATTACAATCTATGAGCACAAAGAAAGAAACCTGAAGAACAGAAAATGAGCAATAAAATCATGACAAAATCTGCTACCTGGATTCTTTCCCCTAAAGCAGAAAAATAAGATAAACAGTGCTTCCCTTTCTCTCTGAGTTATTATTAGTTCAGTATTATTTATCATACAGTTTGGAAATCTTAGAAGGTTACAGTTTATTTTTCATGCATGGCTTTGGGGAGCCTTTTGACTCTGCTGAGAATTGTAACATGACATTGTTTTCAAAATGAAAGCTCTGAACAGATTATTTTCCACATTATCTAGATAATAGAGGTGATAGATGGGTCCAAGTCTAGCTGGTGTAAGCAGTTGTAACTCATTTAAATTGTGGAAATTTGCGCCAGCAAAGAACCTGCCTCTAAGAAGAGAAGTCTGGAGGAAATGTTCCAGTTCAAATTCATGCTACCTTCTTCTGTTTGTTTGTTTAGGGTTTTTTGGGGTTTTGTTTGGTTTTTTCATATGGACATAACTTGCATTTAGGTTTATGGTAAAGAATATTAAACTGAACAAAAATTTAATTCCATCTCTATGTGTTCTTTTATGCTAAGCCACTAAGAGATATGTTCCCTAAGCCTGTTTGCAAGCTTCATCTTTCTGTGCTTCCAGGTCAGCTAAACACATGCTTAGATCAGAAGCGACTTACAAAGTCTGCGTTAACACCAGTGGGACTCCCTGTGTGTTGCAGTAAGCTTTGCTAAATATTGATCATTAGAACACAAATTTGAACTTAAAAGCTATAGTGCTTTCCTGACTGTGGGCTTCCAAGTCCCTCCTAAGACATTGTATCTTCAACTCGGACTAAATACCTCTCTCTCTCCCCATAAACACATGTATGTATTTACATGTACTTTTCTTAACTTACAGCATCTAATATTATTACCATGCTGGGTGTATGAGCAAGAAGTATAGGGTGTTGGTAGGATTTTCCTTGCTCTTTCTCCTTTTTCTCCAGTTTTTCAATACATATTTTTGACGTGTTATTTCTGAGTTCCAGCACCAGTTGGCAAGGGCAAGTCCTCAAACCCACCCATGGCTGTTTCCGTCAAAGAACCCGATCTGTGGGGCTCAGAAGCTCACAGCTGAGCCATGAGACACAACTCCATAGGGAATGATCTTTCTCCACCCATTTTCTCAATGTGCTGCTGGCACTTATAAAGTTAATCAGAAGTGTAATGAATGGGCCTACTTTACTGTGGGCATTGTTCACAATTAGAATTTTCATTTCTTTTCATGCTGTAAGTGAAATTTCCCTTTTCCCAAATTCTCACATGACAGACAAATGTTTAACTGTAACGTGGACAACCACACAATCTTTAGCCTATGATTTTTCATGAAATTCTTTTCTTTCCTCGTGAATCTTCTTTAGCTGGCTTCTTTCATTTGGTTTCTCATCACCAGAATAAAAGCTTCTACATCCTTACGTACTTTAGGAAAAGAGTTACACTGTGAGAAGCCACCTGAACCAACATTGGGAGTCATGAAAATAGCTGCAATAAGGACTCAACTATTGCTTCATCATCTGTATTTTATGTTTTTCTGTGGAATTGTTTCAACAGATGTATATCCCCTGGATCGTGCTGTAAGAGTAGCATGTTTTACCTTAGCCAAAAACTATTCTTAAAGTACTTGGCTTGAAACAAAAGTATTCTTATGGGGGTTTGCTGATTTAACTCTTCTAGTTTCAAAAAGCAGTTTTATTTACATCTCTAGTGAAACAAATTGTACTAATTTAAGACCTAGCATCTAGCTGAAGAGTCTGTCTAATGAAGGGGGGAAAAAAAGGAAGGAGAGCTATTTCTACTCTGAAGTTGTCATATATTAAAATGAAATAACATTTGAAAGCAAGACCATTGCCTTAACTTGTTATACTTTATACTTTATATTGTTATAATGTTGTAAGATTATGAGTGGGACCTGTTTAGGGCAGATAAGGGTGGAGAGAGGAGAGAGTCTTCTGATGACAGCAATATCAGATATCAGAATAACAAATATCAGAAGTTTAGGTAACTTGGGCCAGTTTAAATCTGGCAGGTGCCCTGTAACTTCCAAAGATGGATGGTTGTGTAGCTGGGGGGAGGGATGTTCCTCTCTGGTTATACAGCTTCCCACATCTTTTCGGGTGCGGCATGGGGGAGTGAGCTCTGCCAGTTC
>WAAG01071749.1:27173-48696 GCA_013390105.1 Tichodroma muraria | reverse complement strand
TAGTTATTAATAAGTTATTAAATTGACATAAAATACATTTGGTAGTACTTCTTGAATTAACAATACCTGATTCACAACTTGAACCAGCCTGTTTGGTAAAAAGTGCCAAAAATCACAGTGAGTTTCAAGCTCTGTGTTCAGAAAATTGCATTTTTCTCTGTGTGTGAGTAGATGTTGAATCCCTTCGTAATAGCTGGGAAAGTTTCATCATTGCATTGCTTCACTACACAGTCCATTTCCTCACCCAAAGGGATGGAGGAGCCACTTTGTGCCTTCCACTTGTGTATCCCACAAGATATTGCAGATCCCAGTTTGCTCTGGGATGTCCCAGTGACATTTTCCAGCTTCAGGATTTGACTAACTACTTGAGCCTGACTTTGGGCACATTAACTTTTCCAGAGGCATGAGCACAGATCTGAAAATCTCACTATAATGAATTCATGCTAAAGATGTATGTAATTATTGAATTTAAATTGACAGAGAGTGGTGTTAGATAAGATAGTAAGAAATTCTTCCCTGTGAGGGTGGTGAGGCCCTGCCACAAGTTCCCCAGAGAAGATGTGGATGACCCATCCCTGGAAAAATTCAAAGCCAGGTAGGATGGGACTTGCAGAAATTTGGGATAGTGAAAGGTGTCTCTGTCCACAGCAGGGGGTTGGAACAAGATAAGCTTGGTCCCTTCCCATCCAAATCATTCCATAATTTTATGAAAATGCATTTCCCATTTGCCAGTGAAGCTCCATAGATGTGTACCCTAAATGTATCTTAGATTATTTCTCTCCATGTCCTCTGCAGCCTTCGTGTTTCCCCTCATTATGTTAATGGGTGTCCACGTGCTGTGGACTCCACTTGCCCTTACTTGAATTTTGCATTGAGCTTTCCATTAGAGGGATTCAAACTGATTATTCTGGCAGCACTTCCCCCTCCAGAAATCCAGCTCTTATTGCACATCAATTTTTAAAAAGGCGTTACTGATACTCAAGGAGCTGCCAGATATCCGCTCTGCTGTGCCTAAGAACAAGGGAAGAAACTCACCTGGAATTAGGATAAAACTGCTTCCCATAACCATGGAGCCACATGTCCATGGGATGGCAGGGGATGGCACACCCTGCTGGAAAACTTATCTTTACATCCCCTAACCTGAAAATGGGATTCAATGAGAGAGAGGAAGGTAGCATAAGACTCAATTCAAGCACAGGGAACATTTTGGTGAGAATTTTTTAAAAAATGCATTAATATTGGGCGGGTTCTCACATCCCCAACTATCAATCATTTGAAGTTTGTTAGCTGTCATGTTTTTCATTAGTCAAGGATATTTGCTTCATTTTCCACTCATTTTTCTTTCTTTTGTCACTTCAGCTTTGCTGCCTTCAAGGAAACAATACATTGCAGAGGCTGCCCTGTCCATAGAAAACATCCAGGATTATTTAGCTCTGGTGCTGTTCATCTCCTGGTGATGAAGCCTGAAACTCAGCCCCTACCTATCTGCAATCCAACCTATTTTTCCTAAGCAGTAGTTAACTCTTTATTTGTCAAGGGAATCATGCCTTATCTGCTGCAGTATCGGTCCCACAGAAATTTCCTCCTCTAAGCCCCAGCCTGCTGCCTCAGTGGTGCAGGAAAGACATGCTGCCAGTTCAGCCCTACTTTCTCCTCAAAGGAATTATAGGATCCTGGAATGGTTTGGGTTGGAAGGGCCTTAGAGATGAATTTTTCCAACCCCCTGCCTTGGGCAGAGATACCTCCCACTAGACCAGATTACTCAAAGCCCTGCCCAATCTGGCTAAGTTCAGCTTAGCTGAGTTCAGCTAAGCATTCTAACCACAGCTGTCTAAAAATATTTAGAGCCTTTTGGTTCACTATAGGTCATTTTGATTAATGCCATTGTAATTCCAAGCTGTTACTATACAGGTTTGTTTTGGATTTTGGTGTGGTTGAGCTACTAGTGTTACTGATACAACAGTATTGCAAATGCTGGTGTTACTGATAGAAATGCAGTTGTTGCCTTGTGTTGATGTTTTTGCAGATCTAATATCATCTGAGAAGAATAATCTCAGGAAGAGAAATGTTGCTGGTTTTGACACTCAGGGAACTATTTGTATGCAAGATTTTGAATTCTCCATTTCAAACATACCTAAGAAATAATTAGGTAAAGTTAAACCAGCTTAGAGATTGCTAAAGGGGTGCTGAAGTTGGAGGATGGTGTGGGCTAGTATCTGTGTCCCTGTGACCCTCCAGCTTCCCTGAAATCACCCTCCACCACTTTGAAGGAGTTGCAAGTGCTACATCAGTGTGGTGATGCAGGGCTGGGCTCACTCCAGTTAAAAGCCCTGACTGTGATGGCGAGAGCTGCCAGCAGCACATTTTGCAGATGCCTGCTGGCTCTGGAGCCCATCCCCAGCCCCAGTGGTGTGAAACAGCCCAAAAATTACCAACCCTTCCAGCCTGAAGTAAAAAACCATCTGCATGCAACAGCTTTGGAGGAGGCCTGATGGCATGGGATTGGGAGCTGGGTGGAAGGGGCTTGGTTCTGCCACTTGATTTATTGGCTGGTCATATTAATTTGCTTTGTTTTGAGGGAGGATCATTATGTTGCCAGGTGTTTATTCCAATTGGACAGTGGATCTAGCTAATTGCCAAGGCAGGCACCCAGAGCTTGGGAATAACCTTTCATGAAAACAAAACAAAAACTTAGTATACAAAACAACACAAAACGTCTTGAAAAGAAAACATCTTCAGCTATTGAGTGGGGAGGAATGGGAAAGGAATTTAGGGCAGGTTGGGGCTGTGGACCCAGCAGCATGGCCTGGAGCAGAGCTTTGGGCCGAGAAGCTCAGGTAGGACTTGTATCAGGGCTGTGTCCACAAAGGATGCTCACCTCTGCNGGGATGGGATGGGATGAGATGGGATGGGATGGGATCACTATTCAGGTCCTGCTGCCCAGCCAGCACCAGTCCAAGCCCTGCGTACGCAGGACTGGGATGACAGGATCCCAGATTTTGTCATCAGCTCTTTCAACACCCCTCCTGCCTGGCCTTGTTTAGCATCTCCTCTTCATCCACCTGCTCTCCCCAGGTGAGCAGTGTGGGGTGGGGACAACTTCTGATGACCAGCACAAAAAGAATTTGAATTACCTGCATCACCGACCTGGGGACATGCTTGTTCCCTCATTAGGAGCCCTTAGTGGCAGGACTTAGAGTTCTATTTAGTTTTACTGTTATTGTCACAGGTTATAGGCAGTGCCTTTTTACCTTCCCACATTGTTAATGCAATTGTTAAAATTTTGAAGGCTGCTGGGCACATTGGAGGGATATGCCCTTATAAGGGCAGGAAGAGAGAACTTCCCTCCAAGTTCTTAGCAACAATGCCATAAATTATTACTCCAACATAGAATTTAATTGCAAAGTTAAAAACATCATTTACAGGGCTTTTAGCATGCTCTGCTAAATTCTCCACTTTTTCATCTAATCTCTGTAGGGTCTCATTACATTTGCAGAGACCTGTATGGGTTTCATTCCTGTTAAACATGTCGGTAAATCACAGCAGGAAAAAACCCTGACACATTTCCCTAGGAATTTTCTATGCAGCCTGAGCTCCCAGCCCTGCGGCTTCCCGTTCAATAGGTCAGCCCAGACCCCATTTGTCATTGCTCTTTAATTACTGTGGAACCTCTAATCCAGGCCACAAATTCCTCCCTGCTCATACTTCTTTTTACTTCAGAATGCGTATCTAATAGCAACCAAGGACTTCTCCTGTTTTCTCACTTGGAATCTGTTTTGGGAGCTTGGAATTGCTATCTAACTGAATCAGTAACATCTGTGACTTCGGGGCAGCTTGAGTGGGAATGGTTAGAGGGTTAGACAGATTTCCTGCATTTTAGGGCTCCTTTCCTCTGAAGAGGCTGCTGTGGGACAATTCAGTTCCATTCAATGCTGCTTCTTCCCCTTTTCTTCTCATTTATTTTTTGTTGTTTAACCCCATCTCTGCTTCCTCTTTCTTCCTCTCCCCCATCCCTCCAAGTTGTTTAGGTTTTTCAGAAGTAAAAATTATTTTAAAGAACCTCGCTAGCATTTTGAAAAGTTTCAGTTTCAAACACATGAAAAGGAAAAGTCAGAAGGGATTCCTAGAACTGTACTGCAGCTTGCAGGTATGGCTTTGATTTTCCTTTTGGCAGGCTTTCACCATTCCCTCTTTCATTGCCCTTCCAAGAATCGCTGCTGGGTGCCTAAAGACCTGTATGTTTCTCACACTTGGCAGGAGCAGATAACAGGAATGCTACAGTTTGGGCTTTGAAAGATTAAAAGCAACATTTATTCCTTACAGTACTTTCAAAAGTTAATTTAAAATACATTTTTGAGAATGTTTAACTACTAATACTGGATTTCTTAATCTTTTTTTTTTATTTTTTAAATTCTGCACATGCCATACCTGTCATTTAAACCAAGTAAGAGGTGGATTAAAGTCAGTGCAACTCTTTAAAGTGCATTAACTACTTTGAGCAGCCCTTAGAAGGGGTACCCCGTGCCTCTGTGACTGGTCTCTTTATGATATCTTTGTAAAAGTTCTGGCAAGGAATGACCACAGTTTGTGAGTGAATTTCCATTTCTCAGAAACTTTTTGCTTTTGGTAACCAACCTCATTGCTAGTCGAGTACACAGCACAAGTGTCCCTTCCCTGCCTGGTGGAGCAGCTGATAAATTATTCATACAACTAACGAGGATTTTGAATTTCCAGGCAAACTTTGATGGCATTTTTAAAGGCTTGGATCACTTCAGCAACATTTTCCCCGCACCTGAATGCTTCAGGCACTCAGGTGTTTTAATCACCAAGGCAGAGCTTCGCCCCTTTCTCCTCCTCAAAGCACTTTGCTCCACGCAGAAATCCTGTGGCTATTTTGTCTGTTTGTCTGCATGAGGATTTTCTGTGCTAATAAGTGTGAGGGGAAAGGGGAATCTGAGAGGGCTGAATTAATTACCAAAAGGGATCACATAACTTGTCTTATATTAATTTTGAAATGACAAGACACAGGTGCACTTTAAGTGATGCTTCAATGGATGTTAGCTTTTAAGGTCCCTTCTTATTTTTTTTCCTTCCTATGGATCTTACTTTAGCTGGAGCGTATCAGAAAAAAAATACATCAGAGTAAGGAATCTCCTGCCGAAGCAAAGAGTTCCATGATGTGAAAGGGCTGATTATGTTTATATTACGTGTTCTCCTGTGAAAGAACCAAGCCCTCCAGCTAGTAGGGGAAGAAAGGTCACTGAAACTGAAGAAACAACTGAGTCAGTGTCTTAATTCTGAAGGAAATGAGCCCTTTGGAGATGAGAGGGGCTTTCTGATCTAATTCAGGGCAAGGCATGCAACTATGAAAATAAGCTTTTCCTGTTATGTTGAAGAATAAAGCAGCAAATCAGAAAGATTGGAGATTGAAAGAAAAAAAAACATTCACACTGATTTTTATTTTTTACCTTTAAATGTCCCACATGTGATTGGTAAAGCTGTATCATTCTCCCAGATTATCATCCACAGCATCCTTAAGAAGAATTTGAGAAAGATTAACTACAAAATAATTCTTTCTTGCATGTGGCATTCAGACTTCCATGTCTGGGCTGGAAAGAGCCTTCCCATCACTGGCCAACCTGGTGGCATTGGGTCCTGAGATTCTCACATCTCCTTCTGCACCCACCACACGCAAACATTTGAATTTGGAAGAGGTGATAGAAGGACCACTGTCTAAAAAGCCCCATACAGGGGTTTTGGTCTGTGTGTATTGCACTTCAGATGAGGACCTGAGCCTCTATTTGAGCCCTAACTCACCTTCAGTCCACACTTTGTGGAGCTGAGCTTGCAAGGGCTCTTGCTGAACATAAGAATTAGAAACTTGCATCACTGCTCATCCCTGTCCCAGGGAATGTCCTGGATGGCCTAGGACGCTTCTTCTGTCCTGCTTGCCCTGACAGGTGTGTCTCAAGAGCACAAAATCCTTCCCATATATGTCACCACAAGGGACAGTGTGACCTAAGGGCAGCAGGAAGGGAGGGACGCTTGCAGAACAGTGTGGATTTCTACTGCTGAGGTACAGATGGCAAATTGAATTTGGCTCTGAACTGCTAAAAATGGTCTTAAACTTAGCTTGTTCCCTTCCTTGGCATCATAGTGGACACAGTCTTTGTGGTCATGGATAAGGACAAGGAGTGTACAGTCAGTTTTTCCCACAGGTTGTGTTGGCGAAGCCACCGATCACTCTCGGGGGCTGCCAAGGGTTTGGAAATGTGCTGAGAAATCAAAATCCTCATTTAAACTGCAACAGCATAATGAGGTATGAGCTCTATAAATCTTCATAGATTATTGATCACCCAGATAGATGGACTTGAGAGCTTTGATGCTTGTGCTACTTATCCAGTCACTCCTGGGCAAGAGTTTTGCTCTGAAAAAAGTCAAATGGAGCAACTACAGCTGCTCCCACCATAGCAGTAGGCACAGCACACACTGACTGCAAATCTTACAACAAAAGCAACCATTTTGGAAAAGCAAATCACCCTGGAACTTGATCAGAAATGCAACAGAGGATGGTTTTTAATGGCTTTAGGGGGAATATTAAGATTTATTCCTGTAAAGACTTACTCAGCATGTTGCACAAACTCCTCTTAGCGCGCTAATAAGTCAATGTGTTACCGAATCCTTTGCCATTATAATTACAGCCACATGTTGTCCTTTTTACAAATAGGTCTGGCTTAATTGCATCATTTTTCAGCAGGATTTATGTGGTCCTGCTTAATCTAAAATTAGTACATGCACAAATGAAGTGCAAACTATTTTCCATCACTGAACTGTGAAATGTTTTCCAGAATAGAGATATCCCAACATGTTCCTAAAAAGATGCAATAAACAGGCAACTTTTTGATTTGTGTGTGAGTCTGCACTTACACAATTTTGTTAAAAGTAATGGAAAATATACTAAAATATACATTAACTACAAAATAACAAAAAAGTCAGCTAAATGGTTTAAATCAAATAGTCTTTTTTGATTATCATTGGTAAAACAAGGGATGGGGGAAATAATAAATCTATCTTGATATTGCTAGCTCTCAGCATTTATTAAATACAGTAAGAGCTGATGTGTTTTATATATTACATCAATCTATCACATGTAAATATATCACATTTATAAGATGTTCTATAGGCCAAGATTGTGTTGGCCTAAATTCTAAGTTACTTTCACTAATATTCCATATTGCTTATGTAGCTCTGAGGGCCTAAGGATATGTACAGGGCATGGTAGAGATAAGGGTTTGGAGCTCCTGAACCTAGGTCAGATATCACAATTGCCATCCCTACATACTGATTAGAAGTTTGGAACATACATGATTTCCAAAAGCAGAACTTAGACATTAAAATAAAGATGTATGACCAAATCCCAACTAGATGCAAAAGCCTAGTGCTGGAAGCAGACTAAATCCTCTTTTGGTTTGTATCTCATAGGAAAAAGTTACTTTGACTTCAGCAGAGTGGAGGTCATGCCATCCAGAATGGAGATTTACTTGTGCTGTGAAGAAGTCTGTTGAATTTTAGTGGGTAAATCAGAAAGCCAAGAGAGATTCTGATATTGCTTAAGCACTAATGTAGAAGTCCTAAGCTTTGTTCTTTCTCTAAACATGGTAGCTTCTCTCTCAATTTCTTGATAGATAAGTGCAGTTTTTGAGAGCTACTCAGTTTTGTGTGAAACATGGTTTGGGTAGAAAGTAAGAGAAAGGCTCTATTCCTAAAACTACTTGAATACAATAAACAGCTCCTGCTTTAAATTTTATCTTCTTGATTTTTACTCCTTTAAAGTATTTCTCCTCGTGTGTCTCAATGGACCCAAATTCCAAGGACTTACTTAAAGCAGGGCACCTAAGGACGTGTACAATGTGCTTTCAGCCATAAGAACTGCTCATGGCTATGGGTAGGAATGGGTTAACACACTTCCAAACAGTAGCTTGCAGGTCACTGCCGTTTCTCTCTGCCTCATCATGTCACCACAGTAATTCACACTCTGAAACCTTAAGGCTGTAGCTGCAAACGTGCTGCAAACAGAAGCTTCTGAGCTGTCTCTGAAATAAGGCTGATCCTGAATGAGCAGAGTGATCCTTCAGATCACATCCAAAAGACACTTGTCTGGTTCTGTGTTTGGCTTAAAGCCAGGATTCTGGTGAGCATTATCCCAAAGCTAAGATATCTGATAAACCAATAGTGGATGTGTGGATTCATAATTCCTGGCAGGCCTTTAATCTGGATCCTTGGAGGTAACAACAGAGATGTGCCCGAAACAGGGCCCCTAGTTCTTCCAGTGGTTCATGATTGTACTGGTGTTTGAACCAGGGCACCAAACCTGACATTCTCCCTGCTGCCTCCTGCACATCCACAACTTCTGCTTTTCCTAAGAATGTTTACTTTGCAAATCAGTGGCAAATGCTCATGCTGAAGGGTTTGTTACCCTTTATAAATCAGGAGTTGAGCATTTGTTTGGTATTTCTCACATATATGCCAAAAGCACTTTCACGAAAGCATTTAAGCACCAATAACTTTGCTTGGTAAGAGCAAAATGTGATGCAGGAGTAGGATGCAGGTGTTACAATCACTCTTGGAAAAATCATATATGAAAAAGGAGGCATGGAGGAATTTTAGAGAACACTTTCCTAAGGAGGTGTGACATCTTCCATGCACGTGAAGACCACTCTCTGTGAACCAGGCTTGCCATAAAGCCCTTTCTGGTGCAAAGGGGATTTGAACCACTTTGGCTTCTTTTACAGGGCACATGAATCTTGCATAGAGCAGGAAACTGTCCTTGGAGCTGGGTCTTCCAAAATAATGGTCCACTAAACAAAAGCACAGGAAGAAGAGTGCTCTGTCATCTGCTATGTAAGTAAAGAATTTACAAAGCACTGTAATTTTTGGTTACTGCCACAACTGAATAAGCATTTTTGGAGCTGAGTATATGGCTTTGAACACCTCCAGGTAAACAGCTTCTGCCTGCTCTGATGTAACTGTAGAGTATTTCTCTGGGGCGTGCTCCTCAGCCTGTCTGAGTGCCAGACGAGCCATCTCCATCTGCTGAACACTCCTCAGGTGAGCCACTGACCTCCATCGATCCAACACCTGCAACACCTGCGGGCTGCTCAGCCGTGGCCACGGGGTCACCGAGCAAAATGCACCCACGACAGCTTGGAGGAAACTGGGTGGCTTTTTTATAGACTTTAAAATGAAATAGGAATCAAAACTCCTGGTAACGGTAAAGCTGGAAGCAATTCCAAGCCTTTCTTGAGCAGAAATGCTGTTTCCGACTGCTAGTCCCAGAAATGAGCACTGTCATCCCCTGAACACTTCAACCACCCTAAAGGAGGCACCTGGACTCAGAAGATCGAAGCTCTGCTCAGTTTTCTCAGCTTGGTTATTCTGGTATTTCTGGTGCATCCTGCATATGTGGAAGCAGCAAAATTTGTCTTGGGGAACAGAGGCACCAGCACGGGGAGGGGACAGATGGTGAGTGTTATAGAGACCAAACTACAGCTTGATCTTCCCGGAGAGAGCAGGTCCTGCAAGGTAGGAAAAGTGGTTTTGAATGAGACAGTGACACAGAAAGATGGAATATGAATGGCTCAGGCAGGGGACTGTTCTGATGCTGAGAGGGAAGAGGTGGTCTGAGGACACTGCCTTGAGCATGGAAAATTAGTGTGGGGGGAGCTGCTGTCAGAGGAGCTGGTGCAGAGACCATCACCTGCTTTGAAGGCATAATAAGCCACTCTAAACAAAAGCATGCTGCTTGTTTAGGTGAGTTCCATGTTTTTCACAGGGAAAGTTTTCTCCCAAGTCATCCTGCTACAGATGTCATTCCCTGAACTGGGAGCTCATGAACCTTTCAAAAAACTTCTGTTTGATTTTTAAGATTTTTTATTGTACATCAAGATGATTTGCCATGTTATTGTTCCTAGTGTAATTGCTCTTGCAATCAGAAAAGATAATAGGTTAAATAATGGCTACAGTTTTGAGTTTCTTATGTTTCAGAGGATTTACATATATATTTTTCCTTAAAATTTTGCAACTATATTTAAAAAAGCGCCATAATCCAGGGGCATGTTTCTATACCACCATCTCCTTCAGGCTGTTTGTAGGATGTCTGGGCTGAGGATGAGCTTGAAAAAGATACTTATATGCTATTGGAATATAAATTAATCCCCAACTTCTCCAAGTCAAATTCACTATATCCTTTTTTATCTTTTCAGAACAAGGGAAGATATCAGTTAAATTATCACAAATAAGCCCCATACTGTTTTGAAAGAGCATCTGATTTCCTAAATTAATCTGAAAGGTATGTTTTCAGATTTCAGAACCCTCTCCTTAACCTCGGTTCCACAAATAACTTTATGCTGAGATGAAGTGTAGACAAACACACAATAGAACTTTCTAACCAGAACTGCTGAGGGGCGTGTGCTATATCCTCTCATAGCAACCATAGGCCCCAGCTCAGCTTTGGAGGCTGAATGGATCCAATGCCATGGTTTCCATGGTTGCACAGGGTCTCATGTACCCAATAAGATTAATATTCCAGTCCTTAATAGAATAACTTGTGCAAAGGCAATTTTTTTCCTCTTTATTTCCTGTCTTAAATTACTGCTGTCTTAATGACTGAATAAAGTTATAACATGAAAGTTATTCTACTAAAGCTTAAAAGGTTGTTGAGATTGTCTTAGCATTAGCTCAAGCCTGCAGTACTTATGTAAGCAAAATTTCAGGTGCCTCCTGAGAAAACACTGTTGGATTTGGCTGGTAAAATAATGATGGTTTTTCTCTTTACCAGTTTGTTAGTATTTATCTTAACAGAAAGTTAGATTGCCATTAAGAAGTTAAGAATACTGACAAAGTCTGACCAATTTTGGAAGAAAATAATGTGAGTCTGAGAACTTAGAGGTGGGAACTTAGTTGTGGTAGTGTGACTCAAAATTTAAGGGAGTGCCCTCTTTTGTGTTTCAGTACTGAGTTGGAGGTGATTATTGTCCTTGCCTTTTTTGCCACCTAGGGTTTGCCAAAGCTCACCTCTGTTAGAAGTTGTCCACCACCTCATTTTTTATGTCCTTCTGAAAAATCTCAGTTGTTAATTAAGAGCTGTAGTAACTCTTATGAGAAGATCACTTCAGAACTACACCTCAGCCAAGTGTCAAAGAAAACTTCTTGACAAATATTGATGTCTTTGGGTAGCTCCAGCTGACTGGGACTTCCCTACACCTTAAAACTCCAAATGCTTGGGCTGTGTGAATGATTCCTTTCAAGGAGACAATAACTTGCAGGTGCTGTCCCAGTTCAGGCCATGGCTGAATGAGGGGTTGGGCCATGGGGAAAACTTGCTATGGGCATCGTGGAACTGTCTGATTCACAGGAGTAAGAAATGTTCTGGCAGTCCTTTTTTGATGTTTCAAGGCCCAGTGGGATATCCAGTCCTACTGTAGCATGGGGGATAAGTATCTAAGTACTACAGAATAAAAGGTGCAGAGGTCTGAAGAGAGCTCTTCAGAAACAGAACGGAAAGCTCCAAGAAATTGTCCAAATGAGTGCAACTTTGATATTTAGAAGGATTGGTTGCTACTGAGGTGTAATCAGTGCTGACTTCTAACCTCTGGTCTACAACTGAAAGTCAGAGAGAGCATGTAGAGCTCTCTAAACCTTCCAGTGATTGATCTGAAGTGTTTATTATCTGGTTCCCAGATGTGTATCAAAACACGGTTTACAAAGAAGAGCTCCATGTGCAAAAAGATTACATATTTAGCTTGTGTAAACTGTTGTTTCCCCACTAAAGCAAACCAAGCTGCTGTGGTGATGTCCCCCAGCAGAGGATCTGCTCTCCAACCAATGCTTGGTTATTGTTCTTGGCTGTGTCCATGAATATTTCAGAGTATGCTGGAGCTGGGCTCTGAATGCCTTCATTCACAGACCACTGTATAAAAGATCAAAGGAGAGGCTTCTTGATCTTGTGTGTAATAAATCCTCTGCTTTCAGGTCTGCTGGACTGGAGACTATCATAGAAATACTTGTTCCTCATGTACAGATCAGGAAGCTGGAGTCAAGTATTCCTCCTGTCGGACAAAAACCTCTGGAATTCCACAAATTGCTTGGCACATCTGACAGAGCAGGCAGAAAAATCCCAGCCTTCGTTTCCTGTACAGCCTGCCTGCATGGAGCATGGCTTTGGAGACACTGCTTCCTGCTTCAGGTCAAGTAGTGGCAGGGGACAAGGGGCATGTACCTGAAGATCTGAAAAAATGCAAGTAGAAGGAAAGATTTGAAAACAAACAGTACTGGGATAAGCTTATTTATGGATTTCAAAGAATTTGTTGTAGAAACATTGCCTAGCTTTTTAACAAGGGTTTATCTTAGCTTGCAACTCATTTAGCTTTGTTTTGCATCCTGAAAGTGTCTTTACAAAATACTGTTAAAACAAAAGGAAAACTGATGTGGAAGAGTTTAATGGATCTTGAAAGAAAATAAAGTTGTGGCTTTCTGGTACCTGGACACCTCACATCTTTCTGTGATCTTGTCATGAATCTTGTCAGTGTCTTGTCAGTGCCTTGCCATGAATAAATGATATAGGAAGAAAATAGCAGTCTATCACATCCCCTGTCCATTTTTAGCTAAAAAAGTACCTGTCTGAATTGAGTTAATTTTATTTATAAAAATTGGAGGAGGGGGAGCTTGCTAAATTTTTTTTTTTTTTTTCTAGCTGGGACTCAATCAGAAGTCGCTATGGCCACAATTACACAAAGAGTCACTTCTGTGAATTTGAAAACCCTGTAGGTTTTTCGCCTGTGGAGAGAGTATACATCATTCCCACTCAGAACTCCAGTTATCCAGATTAAAGAGCACAAACTGGATTTTTGAAGTTTTCCAGGGCATATCATCCATGCCATGCTTTCCTACACTTAACTGACATAACTAATAAAAAACAAGTGCCAAAATCTGGGAAATCCACGACTGCATTTCTCCGTGCATCTACGTTAACCTGTGCATCACCTTTCTTTGTGCAGTTGTTCAAGAGACTAATGGAGAATCCTGCCCTTTTGAATTGGAATTTTGCCAGCTGCATTAACTGGGACAAGATTATTGACTGTCTGAGGCAAAGCTTAGAAGATAATTTTTGTGTTTAACTGTTAATTCTCTAGCATTATCCCAGTAACTTGTTGATGCATCCAAGAGTTGCTTGATGTCTATATATGCACTCACCCACGCGTGTGCACTCGCCTGCCTTTGGAAATTCCCTCACCCTTGCTACTATGAGTACGAAGATTCACTGGGCTTACTTATTTGTAAACAGAAAATGTTTGGACTTATGTCCTGATAAAGGGAGGTACTACAAACACAATGTGAAGCTGCCTTTGTGTCCATGTTCATCTCAGAAGCCCAGCAGCTCACCCTTGCTCTGATGGCCGTGGCTCAAGATGCTGAAGATGCAGGAACAGCAAAGGGAAAAAGTAACGTTGCACATTGCTAACCCCCTGCTGCAGGGATGGCTCACCCGTTTGGAGAGCTGTGCACAGCCCATGACATCCCTCACTCAGAATCTCTGTGATCTGAGAATTGGTACCTGCCACCCGACGTGTCTCCTGCTGCGAGACAGGTCTATGAAGTAACGGAGCCTGGCTGTCTGCAGTCAGCACTGCTGTACTTCATCCAAAGCAAGCTTGCCAGTCAGCAAATGCTGCATTAATCTTTCAGGGAGTGTTTGTTTTGCTTGTTTTGCTAGGCTGAGTTTCAAGCAACTGATAATGTGCTCATGAGCAGTTCTCCTGTTGCAGCCCATTTTTCAAAAAGAAGTGTGAAGTCTGAAGCTCCCAAGGTTGGGTGGAATGTGGGTTGGAAGGGTTGTATATGGTCTTGCTTCACTGTGTGAGCTCACAGTGCTTTTGAGTGCCTGTTAATACATCTGCAGGTACTTTTGGGACAGTGGAGTTGTGGCTCTTTGAAGTCTGATGAGTGTTTTAAAAATATACCTTGGACTTGGTTCTTCTCGATGCTAATTCTGCTTGTGGAGCTATCTCACTGCAAATGAGATGCACTTTTGTTTACTGAGCAATAGTCAAATCTTCTGACTGCTGAAGGAGAAACTCTGATTGCTTCTGAGGGTTAAATAAGACAAACATTTCACAGGTCACAGGGTTTTAAGTGTTGAGATGCCTGGAATTTTGGGAGGTAAATGACAGCGTGCCTGGCTTGTTCCCACTTGTCCCTGCAGTGCTGCTGCTCTGCCCAGCTGCAGCACTGAAGTTACAGCTCTCACTTCTGGGCCCATCCTTCCAAGTCTTTTTGCATTTAGCTCCTCTAAGCAAAAAGGAATTTAGACACACAAATAACTTCTAGGATGTGGAAAATTCAAGTCTGGAGACTCTTGTATGTGCAGAACCTTTAAATACAAGGCACTTTTCTGGACTTCTTTTGGTGTTTTTTATTTTAAAACACTCCAAGCTCTTTGATGGCTTGCAAAATAAAATCTTGCAACAATTCCACAAGTGAAGAGAATTTTAGCTCCCAGAGTGAGAAGAGAAGGATGCCCTGTGATCTTGAGGTCTTTTAGCCTGCTTACATAGTCTGAAAGAATGTGGCTGGGCAGTGAGTCTGCTATAAAATGATAATTTTTATGGTGGTGGGATAAGACAAATTCTGTGGATATTTCACATGCACATACTTCTCCTACAAATTTTTGCTGAGAATCAATGTTTTACATAAAATCTACTCTGCTAAGAGTACTCCAAAGGTAGTGCTACACACAACAGTATTTTTTAAAGTGTATTTTTGATCAAAATATATACTCTCTGCTTATATTTAAGTGGGAATGTACTTTGAGAAGGTTTTGGGTGGAGAAAGAAGGGTAATAATTAAGTCCTTTTTTCTGCCTTTTAGTTTTTGGAAATTTTCCCCTCTTTTACTGTTACCCTAATCTTTCACCTTTTCCTGCTCACAATAAGGGGGACTAAAAAGGCAGAAGTGAAAAAAAGAATATATATATATATATATGTCGTGTTTTTAAATATACCAGTTGGAGAGCTGTTTGTGCATATTTTCATGTTTCTTTCTGGTTTTGGATTAAGTTTCTACTCCAAAGTTCCAACTTCCTGGTTAACATATTGTCCTGGAAGGACTCAGGGCTCGTGCAGACCTGGCACACGGCGGGCAGGCTGGCTCAGGGGGAAAAGCTGTTGCTTTTCCTTGCCTGCTGCAGACACAAGTGCTGTGAGAATTCCCTTGGTACAGGAAAGTGTTGTGGTATTACACTCAACATTTATTGGTGTGCTAACAGGACAGTTCCTCCAGGCTCAAATAAACATTATAAAACCTCCTTTCCCCAAATGAATCGCTTAAACTGGATGCAAGAGAGGATTTGGCATCTTGGATTTTGCTGCGTGGCTCTTTGTGAAGAGCAATGCAAATCCTTATTGTCAGCCTTCAGTTTTTATAAGCATGTGTATCGTAGGGCTGGGTGTGGAGTCGTGCATGCCCTGTTATGTAGGATGCACAGGACAAGAGGAAACAGCCTCCAGTTGTGCCAGGGGAGAGTTTAGATGGGATATTAGCAAACATTTCTTCACTGAAAGAGTGGTTAAAGATTGGAGCAGGCTCCCCAGGGAAGTGGTGGGGTCACCATGCAAAAGTGGAAGTGTTCAAAAAACAAGCAGGCAATTCATGTCAATTCATGACATGCATGGTTTAGTTGACAAGGCGGTACTTGGCTGATGGTTGGACTTGATGACCTTGGAGTCTTTTCCAGCCTTGGTGATTCTGTGATTCTCTGATCCTCTACAGACTGCTGCCCGTGATAACCTGAATGCTGCCCAGCTCCTGGTGGTGGAAGGTCCCCAGCCCAGATGGATCATAGTGTGAGGTGTGTGTCAGAGCTGAGTTCAGCTATGGGATGCAATGCAACACCTACGGAATATAAGCACAGTTTATCTTGTGAAACCTACCCTCACAATTTGCCTAGGCAAGGTTAGACTTTTTTGCATGTGTCCCAGAAAAATTAATAGAAATTCTTCTGATACAAACATAAGACTTTCACATCTTTTGGAATTTCTGCAGTGAGAGTCTGCAGAGTTCAGGCTTGTTACTAAGAACAGCCCAATGTATATTTGAGGGTGAAAAAATAATCATGTCACTTCTTTGGAACGTGATCTAAAGTTCACTGAAGTGAATGAAAAGGCTCCTGTTGGTTTTAAGTGGGTCCAGCCTTTACACAGGGAACAGAAGACGTGTGTCTCATCTGCTTAAATTTGAAAATGTTATTGGTAATTTGTGTTGATAGAAAGAGCACATGGTAACTTTCTTTCTGCATTTATGTAACAGGAGGAAAAAGCCTCGAGTTTGAAAACACTGAGGATGCAGTTGCCTATTTCCAGCACAATGAGAGAGACACAGCCAAAGATTGGTCTGTTTCAAGAATATTTGATGGAAGGCAAAGCATTAGGCACTGGTTACTCCTCAGGCAATGGTGTTCCATTGCTATCCCACCAACAGATGACAACCTGTGAGCAATGTCACCCTCAAGCTTGCAAAAGGGAAGATGGTTCTTCCTGAAACACCTATGTTGATGTTTTATTTGTGGGTTTAATTCAAATGATTATTACACTCTCACTGAAACAACCACTCCAACGAGTGCTGGAGTTTTTCAAGGAATCCACTGTAGATGGGCCAAGTAGGTGCTGCAGCCTGGGGAAGTCCCCTGGTACTGCTCTGTGATGGAGTGAATAGTGCTGGGCTCGGCAGTGCTGGGCTCATGGTTGGACTTTGATCTTAAGGACCTTTTCCAGCTGCAGTGATCCTGTGATTCAGGGACGAATGTTTGGGAGCACAGGACTGAGCTGCCCACGTGGCTGAAAATGCATAACTGCTATTGCTCCCCTGGTGTGATGGATGGGGTTATCTGGGGCTTGAATTAATAGAGGAGTAAGGGGAGAAAAGAAAAACAGCAGATGAGTGCCTAAAAGGATCTGTGATGGATCTTGTATTTTTAAGATATCCCTGTGTCAATGTGCTTGCAAAGCAATCTCTTTTACAGCCTTGTCTACCATCACCATTTTGAAGAAGAGGTCTTTTCATGACTCACTTAAATTAATTTTATCTGATAGTCAAGAACTGCCTAATCTTTGATGCTCATGTAAGTATGGCTTTTTTTTTTTTTTAAATGACATAGCCTTCAAAATATTTGAAAAGCATGCAGAGAAATATTGCATAATAGGAAATTGTGCAGGAATGAGAAGGTTGAAGCTGTTCATCTGTAATAACACAATGCTTCTGTTTTACACAAATGACTTGATTAAAATCAAGACTTGCTCTGGATTTTCACCAGTATTAAAACAGGTGAAAGCAAAAGAAAAAGACCAATTAACTTTTTATTTTTCTTCATTTCTTTTCTTTTTTTTTTCTTTTCTTTTCTTTTGGTGTGCTGTTTCAATGTGTTCCTTGCAACACTTAAGCAAATGTAGAAAATTAATAGAAATGTTAAGACACTGGAAAAAAACAATGCTTGAAAGAGAATTTTTATGAATTGATGAGCTGAGAGCTGAGCTAGTACCAGTAGAATGGGATCCGTCTCTATTTCCACATTTTTCAGCCATCTTTTAGCTGTTTCCTCATGTTACATGAGCCAGAGGGAGCCTGGAACTACACACAACTCGTTGTCAAAGAAACTTGCACCATCACAAGGCGTCAGCTCTGCTCTCCAGAGCCCAAATCTCCAGACAATCAACTCGTGTGTGCTGTTAATGCTTTGTTTCTCTCACTTCTCCCGTGTATATGAAACTGTCAAGCTGAATTACACTTTATAAAGTGATAGGGAAAAGATCTAACATTTCTTTTTCCCTTTTACAAATTTTTACAGTGTGTGGAAGCTGATTTTTGCAGCCTAAAAGCCAACCAAACAAAACAAGTCCTGCTGCTTCAGACCTGACATCTTTCAGGTAAACAAAAAAAGCTTTTGACATAACTTGCAATTATTATTACTTTATTTTTTTAAAGCTCTGCTTTCACAAAAATGTGCTGGGAGAGGCATGAGAACAAAGGATGCTTAATGGAATCTAAATTTTTAAGTTAAAATACAGTAAATGAGCACAAAAGTAGAAAAAGGCAGAAGCCTGGCATCACCTTCTCAATCCCGTTTCTGACTGTTGAAGACAGTTCAGCCTCACTGCAGAAAACAACATTCCATATCAGTGCAGAGATTTGAGAATTCCTCCATGATTCTTGCTAAAAAGAACCAAAATCAGTGATTTCCTTAGTGTTTCACTGAGATCTGTCCAGTGAGGACTTCAGTGCTTACCAGCAACATGAGTCACTTTCTTTTTGACGATGGACAAGCCTTGCATTTCAAAGACCTGCAAAAGTTCCTGGGTTCCCCGTGGCAAATGGCAGGAGCTGTGCTCACTCCTGAATCTCTGCAGAGTAAGAGCTTGGCAGTTTCTGTGCCAAACCACTCAAACCCCACCTCTGATTTCATTCAATAAAAAATGAAAATGGTGAGCTGTACCCACCACTGGTGTTTCTGTTCCCTGCCAGCACTTTGACACATCTGGCAGGAAAGTTCACTCAATGAAGTGTTTTCTACCTTTCTATCTTTTCATGGTATTGCCCAAAAAATCCAGGTTTTGGCAATTCCTTTGCTGAATAATAAGCCCTGCAGATTGTTCCACACATTTATTGCCTGACTTCTTCCTATAGTTTTGGAATGTGTTTGTATTGTACCATTTAGTAAGCAGGCCCCTGCTAAAGTCAGAGCACAAAGCTTATTCAAGGTGCCTGCATTCCTTGAAAGGAGCCAGGCAAGCATTTTCTCCACAAATGCGAATTATTCATCAAATTTATTCCATCTGGGGTTTGCATTATTCTTTGTTAAGCGTTCTAACAAATAGTAAAATCCCAGGTAGGTTAAGGGGATCAGCAAAATTCCTCCCTGTATTAAATGAATATTTGTGGAAGGTGAATTTTGAGTGTGCTGTGTAAAGCTTATAATGCTCAAGGCTATATTCTTCAGCTAAATGGTTAAACTCTGCCCTAAGACCAATTTGCCCAGAACAGTGGGAAAGCAGAAAAGAAGCAAGAGTTATTTGTAGCAAAGAAAATACAACCATAGGAAAGAACTATTTGAGAAATTAAAACAAGCAGTTGAAGTCTTGAAGTCGTTCAAGAGGCCTCACTGTTTCCAACAGCAAATTGTTTATGAAGAGAAATAAAAAACTCTATTCTTTTGTTTTCCAAGTACCTTTAGTAACTTGTAAGATTTGTGTCAGACTCCAAGTAGAAAATTATCACCAATTATATTCCAAAGAACAGCAATAAAAGCTTGGTAAGAGGAAAGCAATACTGAAGCTCCTTCAGTCAGCTCAGTAGTTTTAATTTCTATGTTTTTTTCTGAAGGATATTTTTAAAACTCTGAGCCCATTTTCTCTTCTGTAGAAATACCGCATCGTCTTGTTTTGTTTTCCTCAAAATCACATTTTAGCTGTGTGCCTCTAGCTATTAACCCTGTGGATTTCTTTCAGATAGGAGAAAGATTGATTCCAGAAATCCATGAGCCTCAAAAACCACCACAGTGGGGTAACTTATCCCCTGTTTCTGATGACACAAAGGGAAGCATCTCTGTCCTCTCTTGCTCAGAAGGCACAACAGCTTCACTTCTGACTCAAAAGCCTTGGATAGACAGGTATCCTTGTTTTTCTTGCATTTTTTTGTCCATCTCTCATGCCAAGTGACAAGATTGCTCCTATTCCAAAAGCACAGACACACCTGCTGAGCACCAGAGAACTCCTTCCAGGCCCAAACTGCAGGTAGGCTCCCTGGTGGAATGGTTGGTCCTGGTACAGTCCCCCCTGGATGAAGCATAGGAAAACCCTGCTTCATGCTCCTATGAGGATCTGAAGTTTTTATAGTTGATAAACCTCCTCTCTCCAGTTTCATTGATCTACATGGACTTGCCAAGGTAGAAGGAGTTTTGTTTGCAGGCTTTTAAAACAAGTTAGTTACAGTTTTTCCTGTAAAATTCTCCATAGCTGGTTACTACCCAGAGTTTCAAAAATGGACCCTCTGCTGTAGGATCTGGGAGGAAGTGAAGCCTATATCTTATCCATAACTGTATAATGGTGTCTGAAAATTCATATTTTTCTTTTAATGGTTTAAAAATGAGTCTTGTGGTTTTGTAAGGACAAATCCTAACAGGGCAGAGGGAAGGAATTGGAGGCAGCAGAGTTCAGGAAAGACTGTGGCGTAAGCTTTGCCTTCTGTTACCTGCAGGTATATTTAAACCAGCTGCTCCTGTATTAAAGAAGGGGTTTCTTTAACATCTAAGATATATGCACAAAAATATGATATATTTATTCTGACAGTTTGACTGAGTATTTAGAAAGAGCACCCTCTGCTTTAGATCCTTCTCAAAGGTAGGAATGACTAGAACATTTCTCTTGCCATTTCAGCAGGTGACAACCCAGTGCTGAGGACACCTGGTCCAGTACAGCCATTCCTCCTCAGACAGGTGAACAATTCCCAAGGTTTGATATCCTGCCCCACCAGAAGCTTTGGCCGTGGGACACACCCTTATGTCTGTGCTGTCTTCACAGCCTGGTGTGGGTGCCAGTCATGAAGCCACTTCTCTTGCCCACCTCCACCTGGCAGAATAAAGCTGAGGGGCCAGGTCTCCATGAGAGGTGTTAACAAAACTTCAGTGAAACCAGTGGGACTGGTGGTGCTAATTCCAGAGCCCAGAGCAATACTTCAAGTGAGAGAAGCCAACATGATCAACTGAGATAGTGGGCAATGCTGGACCTCAGCTCTTCCCTTGCTCCCCTCCCCTCATATTTATAGGTTTCTAATTTCCGCTGGATAATGAATATCGCTCTTCATTATAATTATGTTAAAAGGTACCAGCGTGATGATTCAGAAACCCTTGAAGATATAGTCATATTTTCAGCAACAGATGGATTTAACACTGCAGATGGAGTGTTAAGAGTGCAGGTAATAACAAACTCAGCAATGTACTGTACTGAAATATAATTGGAAAGTATTAATCATATATTGGTTACTTCAGCTTCACTAAGTAGATGTTTAATTTTCATCAATCTTTTTACCAGATTCCCGGAAAGATTTCTGTGCAGAGGGTGGCTTTAGGTGAAGCAATTGCCCAAGTTATTAATGACTGAGGCCTTGATCTTGCAGGCATGTGCCCATGGCTTACCCAGGCATGCAGAATAAAAATTATTTGTGTTAATAAGACTGTCAGAGGGGCCCCCATTGATATGGCCCAAGCTTCAGCTGGTGACCAGTCACTGGTAGAACCCAGAACCCTTCCCTTCATGGGGGCTGCTGGAAATCTGCCAGCAGGAATGGCTGTCTGCAGGATTTAGGGCAGAACACAGCAATTTGAAAAGCTCCACTTATAGAAGTTAACCATCAGTCTAAGCCTTTGCAGGACTGGGAGTTTGAATGTAGACAAAATGGGGGGGGGGGGGGGGGATTTTTT
>WAAG01071749.1:0-27168 GCA_013390105.1 Tichodroma muraria | reverse complement strand
GGGGAATCTTTTTCACTCCTCATTATTTCCTTTAAGTACAGACTTTTTGGAATTATCTGCATGCAGAGAAATGTCTACTATTATTTCCATAAACCCTGTCATCTTGCTGGGATTTTTTTTAATGCACCTCTTTAGAGAGCTTGTATTTGAAGTCTGGATTATTCAGGGGAGCTTTTGCTCTGAGCAGACCATGCAGGACCAGAGTAATCAGTGATGCCTGGTTGCATGTCATGACTCTGATTCTTTAATTAATGCTATTTATAACTAGGATATCATTAGTAGGATCGCAAAGTGGTCCCTGCTCCAGTGTGCCACCTGGGGACTCAGGGAATGGGGAGTGTAGCAGGGCACAATTCCAGCTCATGTAAAAATCTATTTTAGACCAGGAATATAAAACAGGGTTTTGGTGACAACAGAAATATTATTCTTTAGAATAAGTTTTTTGCGGATAGTTTATGTTCATCTTCTTTTCTGTGGGTTCAGGCATTTGGTGAGGCTGCATCTCCACTGATTTCCTTATGAGGTTTTCTCTCCCTGGTGTGAGTGCACAGCCAGGGTGTTCCAGGATGACCATGGACTGACCAGATGGACTGTTGTAAACAACAACATAAAATTACAACACCTAAGTTTTAAGTCCCATGAAATACTTTGCTCAAATGTTGCAGTCTTTTGCTGAACTTATTTAGTGTTTTTAGCTATCCATGAACCCTGAGAATGTAATGGAAAAACTGGAATTCTCTCTGGAAAATTGACTCTCACTTGACAATACAGTATCTTTATCTTGGCTGATAAGAAAAAAAAGATTGAGTAATAAAATTCAACATGACTGGAGAAAAAATTGAGCATGACTAGAAACCACAGGTGAGCGTGTTTAATAATGTGAAATGAGTGTGCTGTCTACTTCCTGACAGGCTTTTGTACTCCACAGAGATACAAACAGGTACTGATCGATTGACCACGATAATCAAATAAAGCTCTGAGTATAAATGGCTCTAAATATGGTGTCCCCTTAGGGGTACCAGTCGAGGTGACTTGTTTGTACCTCAGGTCCCACACTGCTCTTGTGGGGAGGGGGGAGCTTGTTGCTAGACTGTAAAGTAGCATTTCTGCTTAATTTTCACTTACACCTTGAAATAAACTGTCCCTTTTCTTCCTTTCCTGTGCTGTCCATATTGCATGGGCGAGCAGTGAGCCCCAGAGCTGCGGCAGGGACTGCAGGCAGGGATGGGTGTGTGCATGGGGGATCAGCCAGGATCACCCTGAGCAGCTCCGTGCAGTGGAAGCTGAAGGTGTCGCACGGCGCTGACGAACGCGGCTCCCAAGGCACTGACTCGAGGGGTGACACAAAGGACATGAGTCATGGTGCATCAATTTTCCAATCTGGAGATATTTCTCCTATGTGCAAACTGGTAGGATGTACTTTTCATCTAACTGGCAATGTTTGAACCCTCCTTCTCTGAGTTTTTTTTTTTTTTCCTTCCTTACTTATGAGAATTAATTGAATCAAAAATTACTTAAACTGTCAGGTGTCTCTGTTTTGGTTGAAATAATGTCTTTTAAAACTTGTTCTGCATTTGTAGCAGAGTTGTGTTGCTTGGGAAAGGTTCAGTCTCAGTTTTCACCAGCAGGACAGCACATTTGGTACCCATTTGTGAGAAACAGGTGGGTAAAGCACTGCATTTACACATAATAATATAACTTAATACATAATAAAAAGCTGTCTAGGTCTGTAAAGAAGATACTGAGAGGCAAGAATTCCCTTTAATAAATCATCTCATACTTTGCTCTAAAAGGCTCAGATTCCAGCTCAACCAACGAGCATTGAGCAAAGGTGTGTAACTTAAATCACTGGTACCTGTGAAAAATGGAGAGCCTCTGTTCCTCCCCCATTGTCATCAGGACTTCTCCATGTCCTTGTCTGCCCTGCATCATCTCAGGATTTGCTGCTTGGTCTTTCCAGTTAAATTGATGTTGTTTTTAATTTGTGATTCATGACAGAGTGCTTCAGATGAAAATTGTAATTCAAGCAAAATCACAAACATATGCTTTGTGAAGGCATTTTATTTGCTAGCTCAGACTGTGTGAAGATTGCTGGATATATCAGAAAATAAAGGTAAATATCTTGTTTTTAAAAACTTGATAAATTATTAACAAAGGAAAAATGTCCTGAGTTAATCAATCTGACATTTTTTCCACCATTTGTCCCTGGAGGATTTAGCTGTAGTGGATCGTGCTTTAGTGCTGGTCTGCTCTCATCATTTGCAAGAGAGAAAATAAACATTCCTGTGTCTCAACTCCTCATCAGTGTCTGAACTTGAATGAATCGGCCATTGAGCTGAAGGAAATGAAATATAAATTGACATGGAGAAAATGTTCTCCCTGCAGCTGCAGAAGCAGCTATGGTAGTCAAAAGCTGATTTTTATCCCTTCAAAGACCAGTATTTTGGGTCACATCATCCTATTCAATAACTGGTCTTTCTGTAAAAGTTTAGCCTAAAGTTACTGCCTTAATACTGTTTTTAAAAAATTATTAATACAAGTTCAATGAAAGATTGTCTTAATTTCAGTTGTGACTTTTGTCACCCGTTTAGAACAGAAAATTAGAATACAAGCTGCTCTTTTTAAGTGTTAATCCTGTTTCTTCCTTGATCATTAATACAGATAATTTAGTAGTCTCACAGAGGAGTTTCAAAACATAGTAAGTATTCTTTCAGTCTGAGACTTATAACTCAGACTTTTGTGTTCCAGAAATGCTCCTGTCTGGGAGTCAGGTGGTTGCATTTTCTCACCTTGGTTTTGTTAGGCTTGCACACACAACTATGCAGTGACATAATGCCACCACTTACGGCACAAATGTTCTAAATAAATACTAAATAGTCTGTTTGGGGGAGTGATTTCAAACCATTTAGATTTCTGGTGCTTCACTCTAGAGCCCTCTGCTGAACTGAATTACCTGGAGTAAGTCCTTTCAACTCAGGTTGCCCAATTATCCTTCTCAAGTGGTGCCACTATTTAAATATTATATTTTTCTGGGCAATTTCTTTCCTCTGCAACTTTCCTGGCTTTACTTCATGCTAAAATACACAGGGGAACATGACACAGGTTCTCCCTGCTCCTCTTCTCATGCATGCTTGGAGAAATGAAAGATCTTTAAAAGACAATCGTCTTGTAAAATGCATTCATTATTAAGGGAAGTAAAAAAGGAGCAACTTGTTTGTTGGTATTCTGGAGATGTATTAGGTGATATCTCCACACACAGATTTTTGATTCAGTTCTCTACCACAGCAACTCCTCAGCAACTACTCTGCTGTAGCACGGATATCAAATTTATTATCAAACTTAGATCATTGCTCAAGTCACTGGCATAAAGAACACTACTTCAACATATCAGTCCTTTCTTCAAGTTCAGCTCCTGCTTCTCTCTTTCTCCACCTATTTTTCCCCCCACTTCCAATGGCCTCAACTTCTGAGACAAGAAAGCATTTTCCTTGCTGGTTTGCTCTTTCTCCCAGCAGCAGTTGCTCATCCTGTAGGCAGAGTGGACTTTTTAATCACTGCCAGTGTAGTATTTCCCTCTGAATACTGCTGTTGCCAGGTCTTCTATAACTGGATGCCTCCTAATTGCTGCTAAATAACATAAATCTACCCTGAGATCAGCTGCAGTGAGCGTTTCTGGAAGTTGGGTATTTCCCCTTTGGATCTCTAAAATCTATCCCATGAGACCGCTTTGCTTTTCTTAGAGCTATTTTTATTATTATTTTCTTGGAGATGGAGTTGATTTGGGACATGAAAAAAGTCACTTTGGTACAGCACTGAGACTTGCTGAGTTTACAGGACTGAATCCTGGTATTTCTCATTTCACTACAGTACATTTTTAAAGCTGAACTCTGAAGCTGATCCCTCTCTAGTACTTGGTGGCCCTACCTAACTAAACAAAAGATTTTTATGATTTTTAAAGGATTTGTATACTGTCAGATGAACAGATGTAACATGCACCTGTAGTCTGTCTCCACTGGGAACCATTTTTACTGCTACTGTTTAGAGCTGTTCAGAAAATTTTGAACCAACTTTGTGATGAGAGAATAGACTTTTATGTAAAAAAGCTTTAGCGAAAAGCATCTGCTTTGTATGTCTAGTTTGGTTGGTTTTTGTTGTGTTTTTTTTTGCTAGAACTAAAAATTGATGTATGTCTTTGACTTGAGAATTTCTGTTCAAAATACCAACATACCGTGGAAAAGGGAGATGGAGAAGATTTATCTGAGGACTTGTCAAAATTCTGTCCAGACATGGTGATGACAACTTCTGTGTTTTAGCTACTTATCATAATTTGTTGATGTTTTAGATACTCTTGTTTGATATTTGTGTTCATATGGCTGAAGTAAACGGCTTATTTGGGATTTATTCCTGATTTTGCCATAGACTCATCTTCCAAGACATTGGCCAAGTTTTTTCTACTTTATTTTAGGAGCTGGTGGATGAAGAATGAAGTAACGAGGCAACCTGGAGACCCTTTAGCCTTATCTCTGAGGTTCTTAGTGCTCATACCTCCCATCAATCATGAATTTCCAGCATGAATTAAGTCCTACCTGTTGCAGACTACTGGGCAGACATGTGATCATAAAGCAACAGAATAGCTTGGGTTGGAAGAGACCTTTAAAGGTCATCTAGACCAACACCCCTGCAATGAACAGGGACACCTTCCACTAGCCCAGGTTGCCCAGAGCCCCATCTAACCTGGCCTTGAACACTTCCAGAGATGGGGCAGTTTCTCTGGGCAACCTCTGCCAGGGTCTCACCACCCTCATTGTCAAAAACATGCAAGAATATCCAGGAAGACAAAGTCAAACTAAACCAAGCATAGAGATAAAATAACAGCATCATCAGAAGAATGGATGGTCTATCCTCAGAGATGATCAGGAATTTAGTTTATTGAACTCCACAAAACAAACCCCAAGATGGAGATAAGTTACCCCCAAATATCTTGAGGGAATAAGCATAGGGGGTAAATAAAACTTAAATTATTTACACTAATAGGGAATATTGGCAAAAACCTCAAACAGATTGAAACCACCATGAGAAAATTCAGGCCAGTAATTGAAGGATGGTTTCCATCCAGTAGGGGAAAAGTATTCTGAACAGCTCTGAGCTCTGGGTGCTCCCTTCCCTTTGCTGGGATTATCCTTCCCACAGCAATGAAGCCCCCACGAGGCATTAGTTTCTAACTTTGTTTCCAGCTCCCAAATCAGTTCGTGTGTTCCCCTGAGTGTGATTTCTGGGCGGGTGCTCTCTGCTCCTCCCTCGGGCACGTCCTGTGCAGACACGTCCACACTGTCTCTGACAAAGGGACGGGGTGCAGTGGCAGATTGATGTTTTTATGAAGGTCTTCATCCAGCTCTACCACGTCCTACTGCTCTCCCAGTTTGTAACCTGAATGCTGCATCCCTGCATGTTGATAACCTGTGGCTCAAGACCACGAGGGCACCTGGTGTAATAAGATTTCACCTTCAAATTTAACCTAAATTACTACCTGCATGTAATTTTTTAAGTTTGTATTTAAGCTATTAAATAACATTGAATTGTTTCAGGCCAGGCTGCAGTGACAGGATTTACCCTGGGTAGAACCAAAATTGTGCTGCTGGTCCTGATGTAAGACCCATCATTTAGCAGGCAGAGACTGTCACACTGTCACAAGCTGGGTTGCACGAGAGCCAGCAGCAACGCTCAGCTTCTCTGCAGATGAGTCATGCTATTTTCAAACTATCTGGTTAATCAGTAAACGGAGATCTGCTGCTTTACAGACAATAATATAATATTTGCTTTGCCTTTGTGCACTACTTTACATTTTGGATCCCTTGCCATTAGGATTCGAAGCATATAGACTGCATCTAATCCAATTTATCCTGTTCATCTTGGCAGTGCTCGCAATGCTGACAGCTTAAAGAAAACACTTAATTTGACTAAGTGTTTTCAGTTTGCTTCTCAAAATATTTGAAATCATTAAAGCCAGAGTACCTGCACTGCAATACACACAGTCCTGACCTACTTCAGCAAGTTAATTACAATTTGTGTGATCCCATGGCCTCTGATTATGCTGAAGTAGTTTACCTGGTTAAGAAAGGGCTTGATGTTAGAGAATAATTCTCCTGCCTCGATGCTTTTTAATCTGACTTTTAAAGAGCCTCTTGGAGCAAAAATGAGGCATACTGGGGACTTGGTATGACATGCTGTGTCTCCTGCCTCACTGGGCAGGGTGCAGGGGGCCAAGAGCTGAGCTCCCTGTGCAGATGCTCTCCTGCTGTAAGGCTGCTCAATCCCCATATTCAGAGCTATTTGTATTCATTGCTACCTGCCAGAGGTGAGGCACAGTGCAGGGATGTAGAGCAGCCCTGGAAGTGCCCTGGTGAGCACAGGTGATTATGAATGGTGGCTCAGTACCACCGGAGAGTGCCAGAGCTGATGGGGTCATGGGCTGCAGCCCCTTCCTCTGTTGGTGGGCTCATAACTGAGGACTTGTCACAAGCCCTCTGTGATGGCACCTCAGCCTTCTGCTGCTGCAACCCAATGGGAAGAAATATCATCCAGGCTTGCTGTGGGTGCCAAACACAGATCCCAGACACCAAGCACAATGGAAGAGAAGGGAGAGGAGAATAGAAATGAACCAAAAGGATTTATCAGAACAAGCAGTAAGTGTTGCAAAGGTGTGAGTCAGGTGAGGTTGCAAATGTCAACACAGATAACGTCGAGGCAGTGTAAGCATCAGTACAGGCTAATGAGCAGAAAATACATCCTGAGCTCCTCAGTGCTCTTACACCTTGGTCAGCTCATTTGCTGTGTCTCTTCTGCCAGTGTAGATCACAACGGCTTCCTTAGATGCTGTGTCTGAGGTTTTGGGAGATGTCAATAAACTCCCAATAGTCTTGTGTCTTATGATCTGTCTTGTCATTTGGATTTGTGTTTACTGTAGTTAATGGTTCGAAAATTATGAAACAGTTAACTAATCCCAATTTCTTACAAAGACGACATTTAAAAAATCCTGTTATGAAGGGTTGATTTTTTTGCTGGAGAGGACCAGGTGATTCAATATTGTGGTTTGGTAGCACACTGGAGCATCTGTCTGCAATGACGAGACAGGTGAAATTGCCAGTCATGGCAGGGCAGGTGATACAATCATGCTGCCACAACACAGAGATAGCTTGATTTGGCACATCAACATGCTACAATTTTCCTCTGTGATATGTTTTGTTTCCTTTTAAATGACTTGCTCAAGGCTTCCCTTTCAGAGATGAGTGCTGGCAAGTTGCAATACCACAGAGAAGGGAAGGTCCAGAGCTGCAGTAGGAGTAAGGAATTAGGAAAAACGCAACTGGTGCGGAAGAGCGAACAAGGTCACTGGTGACAAGGCTCTGCTCCATCTGTGCCGGCACGCTCCTGAGCAGAAGCATTCCAGCAACGTGGCATTTCATCAGGTTATTCCTTTCCTTTCCAGTCTCAGTAGCTGGTTATTTCCCTGCCTTCGGTGAGGAGACAAAGCCCCTCTTTGTGCAGCCACACAACTGCAGTATCTTGTGTAACAGAAATTAAATGCGAATTTCACTGATAAGGCAGGATTGGGGCTTGTCTGGGAGAAAAAGAAGCCCTGTCTGGCTGCAGGAGCAGAAGAAGGTACTATTGACCACTGCCTCTGCCATTCAGTCCCAAAAAGTAGAAGAAACTACAATTTGGGTTGTCTTCTGATAATGTCAACATTAAACCTTCCACGACCCCATTTCATCTTTCATAAAAAAGGGACAAAAATTACTCTCCTGTTTTGTGCAATTCAGCAAAGCATTTTAACATGGACTTTTTTTTAAGGCATACAAGAAGTTGCCCAACTGTCTGCACAGAACAATATACATGCTAAAGCATTGTTTTCATGGGGTCTGAGTAACCTGTAAAGGACTTGGAGAAATCTAACAAGTTTACTGATTGAGAAACTCTTTTAAACATCCTTTCTTTTAGAATTTATTTTTCAAGAAAGTAGACATTTTTGCATCAAATGTTAGTTTTTTGGGAGGTTTTGTTGTGGAGGTGGGGTAAGGAGTAAATAACTAGTAAAAAATAGTAAAGTAAAAGAAAACTGATGCTGGAGCAAAGGGGAAACCGTTGAAATATCACTCAGAAATTCATTTGTTTGGTATCAGCACCCTGATTAGAGCAATACTAATGTGTATTGTGCATGTGAAGAGCTATTCTGAGTCTAAATTGGTGACACAGGCAGGGGACAGTTTAACCTCTGGCATTAGCTAGAACTGGGCAGCGACAGAAGCCAGTGCAGCAGTGCTAATTAATGCACCCTGAGGGGACACAACGAGGCATTGGCCCTGTACACCTGAGACATACTTCTGTCAGCACTGAGGTGCCAATTACTGCTCTCTCATAAAATAAAAACATGTTTAAAAAATAACAAAAAGGCAAAAGTCCAAGTAATATAGATAAAACAAGATTTAGCCATAAAATTATCAAGTGGATTCAGTAATGCATCTCCCCAGTTTGTTAATACAAGGCAGGATGAGCTCTGCTGTTATGGAAATGCAGGAGCTTTGTTGCTGGGATGGGCAGCAGAATCTTTGCTAAGCTCATTTACCCCAGCTGCTCTGAGACCTGACAGCTCTCACATCCATCACCTTGGAGGAAACTCCACTGGAGAGCAAGGATGAACCTCTCAGGGCCACACTGCAGTGAGCATGGAGGTGTCTGGGAAAGGATCCCTGCCTACACTGATGGTGGACATAAAATAAACCTCGTTTGGACTGGACAAGAAACCAGAAATTGTTATTTTACTTCTAGTTAAACATTAGCAGTGCATTGTCCTTTGTAGGAAATAATTTAGTAGTAAAAATCCCCAAGCACTCAGCAGTCCTCCAGCTGAAAACCACTGCACAGAAAACCAAGATGCTATGGGAGTACAGGCAAGCTCTTGGCTCGGTCAGATGGCACATTCTTGGTGGCAAGGAAGAGGTTTGTCCACACTAGAGGCATATTAATGTGGGTTTGTCTCAGCAGGTGCTTTTGGGGTGAATGAGGAACATTGAGCATGTATCTGATTGAAATATCTCCGTGTTTTTGAAGAAGACCTCAAGGATCTTAACTTCACATCAAAGGTAAACACTGAGTACAGCTTGCTAGAAAATGCTCTTCCCCCAGCTGGCTCAAGAAAATCAATGCTGGAATTGATAGGTATATACCTCACAATATGCTACTATTCCTCTAAAAAATATTTTATTAGAGTTTAATATGGCAACAGTGCCTGGTTGTATGGGGCACTACTTTACAGCTGGCTGCATGGTAGAAGAGAGGAACCATTTGGCAAATCAAGCCAGACCAAATAGCATTCATTTGGTTAATCACCAGCTATTAAAATAGCATCAAATCATAGCAACCTATTTGCTTATAATTCAGTGCACAATTTTCTGCACAGTATATTCATAACTGCTGTACCCAAGCTAATTTTAAATGAGCCAACAAAGCCATTTTCCACCACTCTCCTGGGAAATGAATCTGTGGACTGATGGATCTTTCTGCTTCTGGGGCTAAACCCCCACAAAATATGAGCTGATGACATTGGTGGTTTAACTTTGAAACAAACTGATTTCAGATTTAGTCTGTTTTTTACAGCTTGGTTTAAATCTCTTGCGTTACTCCAAGATTCATCTAACTTCCAGTGCCTAGAAGGTTATATCTACTATGTTCTCTCCAAACATATGAACAGTCAGGCATCATTGAAGACCGCTTTGTGAATTCTATTAGAGACAACCTTCAATAGTTCCCAGGTGGTTCCTCTCTTTGTCACCATGAATTCAGCAAACAATGAAATCCTCTTCCTTCTAACTCAGGAATGTATCAGTAACTTTGAATTTGGTCTTAAAAGTGCTGATCCTTTATTTCTGAGAACTGACACCTCACTGCTGGAGTAGGAGCCCTGTACAGCTGCAGGCAGCAGAACAGTAGAGCTGTGGCCTGTGCAATGATTAAATGTTTTTAATAGTGAGGGAAAAAATTGATGAAGGTGTGTTAGTAACATGTACACAACGAAGTTCTGTTGTTTGTAAATATTGTGCACACTGCCGTTTTTCTGTATTGCAGTAAAGCTTGTAAGTCTTAATGATGACTTTTTGCTGAGCCTCTGGGCTCAGCAAAAGCTGAGGAATGAGTGTTACCTGCCCCAAACACTTCTTTCATATAAATAAACGGAGAGTTCAAAATTTCTCCTCTGGCACTGCTGGTGTCCTCCCAGTCCAGCTTCCCCACCTTTAATTTAGCTGCAGAGAAATGAGGACAAACTCTGGCTCTGAAGGCAGACCCAGCCTTGCACATATTCCCCCAGTGTCCACACTCATGTCAGTGGAACAGGTACGTGCTTACTTTTAGGGATGCAGTGGGATACTGTGGGATACAATGAAACCTCAGAGCCATCTTAAGGGTATCTGAATCCTTGGCTTGGCATTTCATTCTGCACGTCAGTTGATTGGTCATTTTATCACCAGTTATGAAGTGAAATTAGATAATCTCACTGCCATATGGTATAGGGTATTTATAGTTTAGCATGCTTTCCATATATGTGCACTAAAGCCTGCTTCAGGGATTTGTTACGGTCCTTGTGTTTACAGGATTTGGGTCTTGGGTGAAAGAAGAAATTGACAGTTGCTAATGTTTGATTTAAACTGATACTTCAGAGGCCACATGAGTGATCCCTAATTAAAATCAATTTACACTTTCTGTCCTTTGCCAGGGAGGCTGGCAGGGCTTTCCAGACCAGAGCTCGTGTCCACCCAGCTCGGCTCCCTCTAGTAGCAATCAGGAAGGGGTGACCTCAGGGGGCAGGGGGAGAGGCCCGTGGAATGCTGGGGATACTTAACCTCCACCTCAGCTCCCCTCCCAAACAACCAGGAGTACCCAGGGTCTCCTCCAGCTCTCTCAGCCTGAACCCTGAAGCTTCTCTCCAAGGTTTTTTCTCCATGTTAGGTTTTACTGCTGATTTCTTGCTTTCCATCAAAATGCTCCATTCCCCTTGAAATTTTGATAAATAAGGAGCTACAGGATTAATTATGTGGGACATTAGTCATTCAATATGTGTCATTATTGTCTCAAAACAAGCCTAAATGAGCACCACAGAAAGGTCTTAGAGATCTACATTTGGAGCTTACCCAAATGTGATAGAACGGGAGTGTATTCTCAAAACAAAACATTTCCTGGTGCAGACACCAGCACTGGGGAGTTGTATGGTGTAAATACCCCTCATACAATTTTCTGACTGCAAAACTGTGCTAAGATTTAGAGCACTTGTGTGGATCTCAAGAGCTCGAGACATACACCCCCCACTCCTCACCTGTCTCTGCTGCCATGCATTGGTCATTTTAAGTTGCAATGTCAGACACAACAGAAACTGGCTGAAGCTCAACAAACCATTTTTAAAAAGTGGTAAATAATAATAACAAATAACAAACTCTGAGAGGAGAAGCAATGTTCAATCGCCCTGTAAGAACCCTGTTAGCACTTGAACAAAGAGGAGTTAATAAACGTTACAGTCGGGTTTTTTTGGATAGGATTCTTGCAGAATACAATTTCATAATCCCCTGTCTCTAGTGAACAACAAGACCTCTGTAAACACTCAATATTCAAATAGAAAATTGTTTCTTGTAGGCTTCCATGGCACAAAATAAAAGCTCTGTAAATCTGGGCCTCCATATGTGGTTCTCAGCTGGTGTAAGTCCCTGAATGAATTACATGTGAACAGAGAAATTAATGCTATGCATATGGTGGCCAAACTTGAAAGCAAAAATTGCAACTGAGAATATACTGCAGTGGATTGGAAATTTTTGAAGATAAATGGAAGCTTGAGTCCTTGTTGATGTAATACAACATCGATGCATTTCAAGAGATAGACAGCTATCACAGAGATACTACAACACTGAGATCACATTTGGGAAAGTAAAAGGATTTGCTCTTCAAAATCAAACACTGAAATTTAAAAAGGCAAATATTCAATAATCCAATGTAACTTTGAACAAAAATATTGGGTAAAATACTTCCCCCGTTTTTAAATCTGTCAAATTACTGTGGCAGTAAATGTATATGCTATCCATGTTTTGAAATGATTGTGCTCTAAAGCCACTGTTGTTAATCAGTCAACATTGATGATGAATTACCCAAGAGTTTTGGTACTTTACACACAGTTGCGATCTTTTTGTTGTTGTTTTCTTTCCCCCTTTTCCTCTCGACAGAGGAAGGAAGAATGTGCATGTTACAGTGAATTCTAAATGAGGCCTGTGCCTCCCCTGTTTGCAAAAAGCCAAGCAAAGCAGTAAAATAATAAATAAAACAAATGAAACCCTCTTTAATCCATTCATGAGCTCAAGTGTTTCAAGTAGGCCATAATATTAAGACACAGAGCTCTGAAAGAGATGGATCAGAGGAAAGGGCTATTGCTTAAACAATGCCAGCCCATTTAATTGAATTACGTATTTGTCAGCACTGTATTTTCCCATGTCCAGGATTCTTACCGTTGATTCAGGGCTTAAGGCCTAAATGGAAAGGGCAACAACTGCCATGTATTTTGGTCCCAAACAAACCATGTCCTTTGAAACGCCAGAGCTCGATGTTGGGAAGAATGCTGGAGTGCTTTGCAGCAACAGAGGCCACCAGCAAAAGAGGTAATGAAAATATGTTACCCCCGTGGATTTGACCTTGC
This sequence comes from Tichodroma muraria, assembly GCA_013390105.1. Taxonomy (NCBI): domain Eukaryota; kingdom Metazoa; phylum Chordata; class Aves; order Passeriformes; family Sittidae; genus Tichodroma; species Tichodroma muraria. The sequence continues at coordinate 14,441 of WAAG01071749.1, read as the reverse complement.
TGCAGCATACCGAGGAACTTGACTGAGAATTTTTAAGCCTGATGTTATTTCTGTAGCAGTTTATTTGTATTTATCACAAGGACAACTGGACTTGTCCTTGAACAAGAGGATAGGAGCCAGAAATTCCCGACTTTTTTCTTTAAATTGATTTGGCAGAGTTTTTTTAAAGTACAAAATCTATAGTTTAGTCAAGGACATTACCAAATGTTCATTGTCTTATGATCAAAATTTGAACTGTTTTCCTTGATTTGTTGCACAAAATAAGCACTTGTGTATTCATCCCTCCCTCTAGGGGCATTTTATGCCTCATACGCCACAACAGGGCTGGAGGAAGCCACAGGCACCTGGACAGCAACAGCTCAGGCTGGAGCAGGAGATAAGGAAAACTTGCAAGTGTTAGGTCAGAGTTGCTCTGTTCCTTTACAGAGCTTCCCACTCTGGCATTCCCCTCTGTCCCAGCCACCTTGCTACTACTGCTATCTACATAATAAAAAAAAAGCAAGGTTGGCTGGTTTTTCTCTGCTGTACCCACACAAGTTTTATTTCCAGATTATTCTGAGCACAAGAGCTCTGTGATCACAAAGAGCATGATCATTCCTTTGTCCCACCCTTTCAGACTTCTGTGACAAATTTTTGGTAACATATTCCCAAAAAACAATCTGCATTTGGAGCAGAAATGTTTCCAGGGAATCCTGACTTTGACAGAGATGACTGTAGATGAAGGATGCTTGAAATTGGTCCCTCCATACAACTGTCCATATAAGAAAACTCTGCTGAGTCACTTCCTAAAATTCAACAAAATGCTTTGCAACTCTGAGCCATATTTGCCCAGTTTGCCCAGATTGTGACTGTCAATCACATTTCATTACAGTGAGATTACCTAGCCAAGGTACCTCCTCTTACATTGTGTTGTACTCCAAATGAACACGAAATTCCATTTTGTTTTGAAGTTGGAACAACTTTTCCCAGATTAGTACACGACTGACACAGAATTATGTAGGTTTTTCTTGAAGAAATGTCATTGTGAAATACAAATTAGCAGGCTCAACAGAGCAATGGTTGGAAAAAATTCTTTATTTATGACCCTGCATGGGTCTGGCTATCTTAGCTGATAGATCTTAAATTCCACAGTGCTTCAAAGCACACTTGTCTCTGCTAACAAGCCCACCCATCTCTCTGCCACTCACATCAGTTTTTTCCAATGAATTTCTCCATCACTAGAAGTGTCTCTGTTTTACGTAAAGTTCAAGGTGAGATTATAATTCTTTCCGCTGGCTCTAGTTCTCCCAAGCTGTGTTAAGGCACAGCTTTCCCTCCTGCTGAACACGCAATTTTAGCTGCATTAATTGTAGGCAATTTTTAAAGAAGTGCTAAAATAGGTTCCATAAATAGTAATGTTATGACCCAAGGAAACGACTCATGCGGGTGGAAGGGTCTGCTGCTTGTGCGTCCATAACCTGGCTCTACAGAAAATGTGCAGCAAAACTCTGGAGTTCTAATCTGCCCATAATAGAGTGGTTTCATTTTGTACTTCCAGCTCCACAAGGCTGGGATCACAAAAAAGGGCACAGGGCTGTGTGGTCCTGTCACCTCTGCACCAGAGTCTTCATTTGTCCCCCTAAAAGGCTGTAGGAAGAGAAGTGTCACCACCTCCAGCCACAGAGAAAGAAGTGGGATGTAAAGAGGTTAAAGATTTGTGTGAGTTAGCTCAAGAATGGTGCACTGAAATCGAAATTTCAAAGCACTGAGCTAATCACTAACTTGTCCTTCTACAATAAAGCAAATGGGCTGTGCCACAGCAGTGAAAATCTGAAGGACTTTTTGTAAAATCAGACTGAAAATCTTTTGCCAATCTCTTGCCAACCAAATACAATGGCAAAAATGTTTCGGTGGAATCTAAAGATTTCATTTGCCATCTTGCCTAATTATTTTATGAAGTTTTTAGTTGAAATAGGATTCCAAATAAGACCTGAAGAACTCCATTTTAAACACTTCTAAAAAAACCCTACTATTTTACCCAATACTTTTTTGTTCAAGTTTTGTGGAATTTGTATTTATTTTCATTGAAGAATTTCTTTTTTTTTGCCTTTTCTTTTGTGCATCATGCAGTTCAGATGCCTTTCAAACAGTTTCTGCTCATGTCTGAGCTCTGGTTCTGATGTGTGAGAAGAGCACGGCTGCTCTGAACCTGCCACATGTTAAAAGGATGAATATTAACTTTTGTTTTTTCAAAGTGACTCTTTAATTGAAAAATTAAATATTTAATGAGCTATTTCCATCCAGAAGGGAGGAAGGGGAAAAAAAAAAACAATATCCTGTGGTTCATTCCCAAGAAAAACTCATGCTGGTGTCTGGTACACCATCAGTGGTGAGCTGCCAGCAATTAGTGCTAACACAGCCTGAACACAGGACACCCTTGGTGGGGCTGGTCTGTACCCCCAGCCCTCAGACCCTTACCGGCATCCCTTAACATACAGCCTGTGTCCAGTATTTCAGCTGGAAAACAGCTCTGGCTGTGGCTCTTCATACAAGTCCTTATTCAGTGTATTAGGGTAAAATTTGGTTCTACTCACATAAAACCTCATAATCAAAACAAATGGCATTTCTAATTGAGCAAGGCCCTCTCAGTAATGAAGGGCAGCAGTGCTGCTGAGATCACTGGTTCGTGTTTCTCTCCCTGTTCAGAAGACTAAACTAATTTATTTATGAAATCAAAGCACCCACCAGATTAGCCATCTAACTAGCTCGCTGCACTGTTTAGATTCACTCGTTTGCTCTCTTATGACATCCAAGTGAACAAGCTATATGTCAATGAAAGCGTTGGCGCTCCATCGTACATTGTAGACTACTTCGAAGTGCAAAAAAAGATCCTGCAGTGGGGCTACCAGCAGTAATTTTTTTTATTTTTTTTCCAGTGAGCATATGCTGCGAGTGGGAAAGGACCGAGTAATGTAAACGGAGGTTTCATTAGTGATGATATGTGGCAGTCCCTGGGTGAAGGGAGAGGAAGCAAATCTGGGAGCACCTGTAAATTCTGCAGCCTTGTACCCATGTGGCAGAGCATGTGCTGAGGGCAATGATGGGATCTGTTCTTCCCTCTTAGGATCCCCTCATGCCTCCCAGTAAAGGCAGGGCAGGGTCAACAGGTTTGGATGCAGAATGAGCGCCTCTCTGTGCATCTGGCCTCCAGAAACTGATTTTTGAAAACAAAAGGCAAACACTTGCTTCCACTGGAAGTTAGAATATTCTATCCAAAAGGCAGAGGGAGTTGCTGGGATATATTTTTGGCCAAATGTCTCCTGTGTACAGATCGTAATGTTTTAAAAGTTCTTTAACTTTTTTCCATAAATCTTGATGATTGGCCCAGTTGCATTTCCTCTCCTCTGACATTTTCCTCGGAGCAGGTTGGAGGTGTCCAGAGTGTTACAGGATTAATCATGCTGAATGCTGAAGACTTTGCCATCCCCATGGGCACACTGAGTATCTCATCATCAGCCCCCACCAGCTCATGGGCTCACTGGTGGAGATGCTGGTGATGAGCCTGACCGAGGTGTGGCACTGGAACAGGCTGCACAGAAAAGCTGTGGATAAACCACCCCTGGAAGTGTTCAAGGCAAGGCTGGATAAGGCTTAGAGCAACCTGGCATAGTGGAAGGTGTCCCTGCCCATGGTAGAGAGTGGAATGAGACGGGCTTTAAGGTTCCTTCTCACCCAAACCATTCTAGGAGTCACTTTTTCCCCATCTGATCTCCAGCAAGGTGTGAGTGATGGCACTGCAGCTTTCCTTGCACCCTTGTATTGTTTAACTGCTTTTGGGCCACCTTTGGGCTGGAGCACAGGTGTGATGAGGAGCAGCTGAGGGAGCTGGGAAGGGGCTCAGCCTGGAGAAAAGGAGGCTCTGGGGGCCCTTCTGGCTCTGCACAACTCCTGACAGGAGGGGGCAGCCGGGGAAAGGTCGGGCTCTGCTGCCAAATAGCAAGCGACAGGACAAGAGGAAACGGCCTCAAGCTGTGCCAAGGAAAGTTTAGATTGACTATTCCGACAAATTTCCTCATGGAAAGGGTTGTCCTGCTGCCCAGGGCACTGGTGGAGTCCCCATCGATGGAGGCATTTAAATGCTGTGTGGATGTCGTTTTTGGGGACATGGTTTAGTAATGGCCTTGGCAATGGTGGGGGAACAGTCGGATTCGGTGATGTTGGAGGGCTTTCCCCTCCAGTAAATGACTCTGTTTCCAGGGCTGTGGGGTGAGAGGCGGCGGACCGGGCCTGTCCCTCACGGCCCGGCCGCGCTGGGAGCGCGGGCTGCGCGGGCCGCGGGGGGCCCCTGCCGGGGGCGGCCGCTCACTGCACCCGGCCCCACAGCGGAGCCGGCTCCTTGTTCCGGGAAATTATTTCACGGAATGTTTGTTTGGGTTTAATGTAGTCTTTTCATCTCAAAAAACATTCGATTATTTCTCCCCCCAGTGTATTCAAGCACACGCTGTATGTATTACACGCTGCATACTCTGATAGTTAAGCCCATTCCATGAACACCTTGATCCCATCTTCCCCGTTTCCTTGCCCCAAAATGGGTTGAAAAGCCATATATGGATGGGAGGCGGCACCAGGTCTCCAGGAGCATTGTTTCCAATCTTCTTGCAGTCACTGACTTTCCAGGTTACTTGTTAAATGTGGCTTGTGCCTGTCTGTGTTTTCCTGCCACAGTGAGGGCTTGGCAAGCCAAGGCCACTGACCGAGTGTGAAGCATTTGGATACCGTGGTGGCAAGGGCTGTGTTTGTGCCCAGGGAATAAGGAATTTAGGGAGAGCTCTAGCCCTGCAAAGCAGATGTGTTGAAGAGCACATCATGTATTAATCTCTTTTAAGTGCCCCCAAAATCTAGTGAAGATATTGCCAGTATCTCACTATAAATCAAGGCCTCCCATGGGGACCGCTCCAAAGCGTGCCGAGCTTGGCTCACTTTCTGCTCCGTAAGTTAGCTGGGAATGACTTCCAGAGCCCTGCTGTGCTGCTTCTGCTCTTGCATTTGCAGGAATCACAGCAAGAATAAAGCCTCCATCCAGGGCTGCTAAATACAGTCTTAACCCCTTGGGAGGGGTCCGAGCTATGAGTCAAGGCGGGAGACCACAGATGAGAAATATGAAAGCCTCAGAAAGCTCAGAAGCTCAGCTGTGGGGAAGAGCAGCTGTGGGGGACACTGACAGAGGAGCAGCAACTCATTTGAGTGCTACCTTAGGCTGTGGATTGTATGGGCTTACATGGGCATTGGCATCAAAGCAGCAACAAGGATTTCTTTCAGTGGAAGCAGGATGGGCTTTCTGAATCTGTAGTGTCTAAAGATCACAACGGATGTCCTAAATTCCAGAGAGTTGTGGAGCTTTTGTGGATTTTTTTTAGTAATATTATATCTACGTTCCAAGCTTTTAGAGAATCCAGGATTTCCATTTTAATTTTCCCCTTTTTCCTGTAGGACTGATGCTGCTGTACATGCATAATGACACAGAAAGCCTAGAGGATAGTTTTACCGTGCAGCTGACAGATGGCAAGCGCACAGTCCAAGGGACACTTTACATCTACATCATGCCAGTCAACGATGAAATCCCTCATCTTTCCAGGTTAGCTATCTAAGTGACATTCGGTGCATAAAGACTTACAAAGAAAAAAGATAGAAATAAATGAGAGGAACTCGTCTCAACACCAGCATCTCCAAGCCCACCCACATTACAGAGGAGATCTGGCTTCCATTGCATGTGTTGTCCCTGAAAGCTGGTTCATAACAAGGCTGTGCACTCTGCTGCCTGGTACAGGACTGTGACAAGCCACACAATGCCATCCAGCAAAAACCATTCATGCAGAAAAGACTGGTTTCTGGTCTCTGAGCAAAGGCTTGTTTATATTGAAGTTAGTGACAAAACTCTGCCTGTTTTCAGTAAGGCCAGAGTTGCTCTTTTTTCACACTCTATGTCTCTCTCCCACTTTCTTCATTCCCTTCTGTATGTTTTCTCCATTCTCTTTAATCTTTTTTTAACAATGAATCTTGTTAGGAAGAACATGGCATGGTTTGGGGTATTTTTAATATTTAAGGTCCAAAGGCAGTTGAAGGCAGTGTTAATGCTCATGCTCCTTTCAAGAGAGCCAGAGTGCCATCTCTGGGAATAAAGCTTCAAAGAGGTGGAAGCTACATGGAGAGTAATATTAATTAATTGTCTCTCTTTGCCAGCAGTGAAGTCCTTCTGACATCCTTTCACCATAAAATAGTTTATCATAAGGTTTTTGAGTGGCATGGCAAGTCTAAACCCTATCATGAGCATTTTGCTTATTGGTCTGCAGAAGAAAAAGGAAGCAACCTGGCATGTTGTAAGACTGGGATACAGGTGATGTGGTTTCACTCACTTCATGGCAGTAACACATGTTTTGGCCTAATTTGGGTTTCTGCTCTTAAGAATTCACAAGTTGAAAAACAAAATAAATTATGTGGACCTGCTGAATCCTTCCAGAAATGCCAGATCCAGTTAGTAAAAAGAGGAATAAAATACTGCTTTTGCTTCTTATGTTATGTAGACCCTTTAAAGACCTCCATGGGTTGTATGGAAAGAAGCACCAGCAAGGCTAAAACTTCCATGAATGGTGATGGCACAACATTTTCTTGACTCAAAAAAAGGTTTGTAGAGCTAAAAATAATTTCTATTCTTATGCCAAAAGAATATTTAGGACTTGCCAAACAACTCTTTTTTCTCAAATTTGTACCCAGGTCTAACTCTTCCCACTAACAAGGTTTGAAAACAGGTTAAGAAACAACAAGTTTCTGTTAAGGAACAGGTTAAGAAACCTGTTGGATCATAAAATACCTGGTGAACTCCAGTTGTGAAAAAAGGTACAAGCCTTCTTTTTGAGGCAGAAATCAGTGCACATAGGAAATCCCATGTTGCTCTGCCTGGGTGCCTGGGGCCTCTTTTCTGGGTCCTTTTTGCAGGGAAAAGCAGAAAAATCCACTGTGGTTGCCCCTCTCTGGAGGGGAGCAGCAGCCCATGGCATGCACAGAGGGGCATTGAAGCTTGAAACAGCTTTGGCTTCTTTCCCAGAGCATCACGTGTGTATTTTGAAAAATTTCATAGAAGTAGTAAACAATGTGAAGTTATAAAATGGACACGTGTCCCTTCTTCCTACCAGCATTTCCTTAAGAGCTCGTGGGTGAGGAGCCATCAAGCCCCTTTGCTTAGGAGGAATGCTGGCAGCCTCCCCCCTCCCTCTCCAGCCAGGTCCTCTGCTTGCAAGGCGTGATCTGCAGTTCTATCATCTCCTTCATCCTGCTCTTTGCCTACTTCCTCAGTCTGATTTGCTTACGCTTCATTTCTTTACCTCCTTTCCCCCATTTCTTCCAATTTCCCTCTCTGAGGATGGTTCCTTGCTGCCATTTCCATTTTCATGCACATGAAACGGCTTTCCTGGATCCGTATGTTCTCTCCTTCCTACTGTGAGCCACCCCACGGAGACACCCCTTATTTAGTCTTTTAATTTCCACGTTGTTTTCTAGTCTGTCAGAGGCGAGCTTCATATCTCAGATCTTGTTTATATATTCCCAGTCCATGGATTAAACTGAGCCCTCTTGTAAGGGAAGGAAATGTGCCCATATTACCATTTTCCACCACGCCATGGAGCTGGAAGTGTACTCTTCTTCTGCACAGAGCCCTGATTCCAATTCTTAGTTTCATCAAAACCTGTGAGGCTGAAGGGCAACACAAGAAAAAATCATATGTGCATATGTGGCAAAGCTTTCTGTCCCAGTCCCACAGGAGCAGATTTGTTGAAATGTTTTTAAAAAATTCTATCTGCTCCATGCTAAGAGGAGCCTGTTCATGCTTAATAAATTGGAGAAATTGCTCACAAATACTTCATCCATATGAAAGTGCGAGCCCTGTACTGCTGCCAAGAGACGTGAGACCTGTGGTGTCGTGCCGAGTAAGTGATGGCCACACGAATTAGAAAAGCTTAGGTACAGATCCCTCGCTGCCACAGTTTTCCCCAAGATGTGAAAATATTAACAGGGAAAATACTAAGCAGCACTCAGTCTTTCCAGCCAAATCTGCCTCTTTTGGACACAGCCATGGGCCGCGTACCAAGCGGTGTAGGAGAAACCAAAATAACATCTTTAAACAATCTGAGCTGCCTCTTCCACCACTTTGAAATTAGAAGTAACTAAGAAATAAGGAGCCTCAGAAGGGGCTGCTGCCTGTCATCCTGCACTGGGTGTTGTACCAACACATCAGTGCTGTTCCTGCTGCAGGTCACGCAGAGAAAACAGTGGCCTTTCTTGCAGCACATGCATGTATTTTAATTATTTTTACCCAGATTTGTGATCTTAACTAATTTTTTCCCAGCCTCTCTCTTTAGTAAGCTGCTTTTCCCACAGTAACCTTGAGAAATCTTAGTTCCTATCCTGAGGAGAAAGGATGGCATTGGAAATTGAATGCCTGTTGAATTTGGGCAAGAGAGTGTGTGAAACGAGTAACTGCTGTGCAATGCTGAGCTTAAGGAAGTCTGCCTCAAGTCATTAAATCCACCTCACTAAATGGGCAGTGACTGCTGCTGGTTTGTTTTTTCACCAGTGTCTCACTTCCTGTTTCTTTTTACTTCTTTTTTTCTCCCAGCAATATGGGTTTGGAGGCTGAAGCAGATGACAAAAAGCCCTTTCCAGTACTGGGTCACAAGCAGACACCAAAGATGCTTCAGGGGATGAGCTAGGCCAAACTGTCCCCATGTACCCAGATCTGCAGCTGGAGGTAGAAGTAGCTTTAGGGATTTTATTCCTCCTTTTTCCTGGGGATGAGTGAAATCCCCAGCCAGCTCCTACAGCAGTGGGCTTGTTCTGGTAATGGTTTAGTTCATGACTTGGCTTGGTTGATAGGGTCAGCAGTGAGACCAAACACAGGTTTTCATCTGACGTTTTCTCCTGTGCTGAGGTGGCTCTGGAAGGTCTCCTGCAGGATTTCTTTCTTGTTTCCTCCTTGTCTTTGCTGCAAGGTGCTCATAGACTCTGTCCCTATCCCACTTGGAGTGAACACAACACACCTATAGAACACCAGGGCAAGCTGGGAGCCATCCTCAGCCTCACCCTGCATCTGGGTTATTCCAGCTGGGGAATAACTCAGAGAGAAAGCTTTGCCTCTTGGGCTCAGACCCTAGAAACTGCTTCTTACTGCACATCTCCCTCCACCATCCCTCTCTGTAATGACACGTTTTAGCTGACTTTTATATTGGTTCACTAAGCCACTGTGCTGTCTTCTTCCTTTTATAATTAAGCAACTTGAGAAATCCCTTGAGGTCAATAAATTCTGAGGAGGCTTACATAAAACAGAATATAAAGTTGAGAGCCCTGCCATCAGAAGCCAGTAAAAGTCAGTGACACCTCTGCAAATGGCATTATGTCATTGCCTAATATTAGTAAGAAACAGTAAGATTATGTTTTTTGTTCAGAGCTATAAAAAGTAATGAGTCTCACATAATCTACTGAAAGGAAGGGGTGGGGGGAGTGTGTGAGGAGGGGGAAAGGTGACTGGAAAAGTGAACTTCCATTTTTTTGGGCATCCTGAGTGCATTAGTAAATTTAGCTTGTTACAGCCAAATAGATTTTAATGTGCTTTGTCCTGTGAATTTAATTTATTTTGTTTTTCTTTGCTTGCCGGGAACACACACACAAAAAACCTTTCAGGAGTCAGGTGGTCTCATTTCAGTAACTACAACATAATAATCAGAAGCCAGAAAATATTACAAGGAAGCCAGAAAGGGACTCTTCATCAGGAACTTTGGGGATAGGACAAGGAGTCATGGGTGAAAACTTAGGTTAGATATATGGAAGAAATTCTCCCCTGTGAGGAGGTGAGGCACTGGGACACATTGCCCGGAGAAGCTGTGGATGCCCCATCCCTGGAAGTGTCCAAGGCCAGCTTGAATGGGGCTTAAAGCAACCTGATCTAGTGGAAAGTGTCCCTCCCCATGACAGGGAGTTGAAACTAGATTAACTTAATGTCCCATCTACACCAAACCATTCTGTGATTCTGTGACTTTGGGGTGGATGGGAATGGTGTTATTCATCCAGTTCATTATGCAGTGACACATTATACAGTGCTGTGAGTGTCTTGGATGCTGCTGATCCCAGCTCGATGAAGCCCAGGGCATTATTCTTCAGTCTTCACAAACAGGATGAAATATTTACTTTCTCTTCATAGGAATGTCTGCCCAACCAACAGATCTGTGGAGTCATTCATTTCAGAAGTGGATGGAAGTGACCCTCAGAGGGAGGCTTTGTGCTCCCAACCTGAATATGCAGGCTGTGTGGGAGTTAAATACGAGCTGTGAGGGCTGGGGATGCAGCAGAGCATTGCCCTGCTGCAAGCCAGCAATTTGTGAGCAATAATCTCTAATAAGGACCAGGCTTTACAGGGAGGGCCAAGCAAGGGCTGGATTTCATCCTGCTTGGTCCTGGTAAAGGTGGAAATCTTCAGAAGGGGCTGGGAAAGAGAGCCCGGTGGACTGTGCTCAGTAAATACCAGTACTAAATCTCAGACTGGGCTGAGGGTGGGGAAATATTTTAGCAGTGATATTCTGCAACCAAAGGATAGGAAGGTTTTTTTTCACACACCATAGCTGTTCACTAATGCATGCATGAACTAACTGTCCTTTCTGTCAAGCGCCTTCATTAGTATTCTTTTTCTTTCTTTACTGGCGTTAGATTGAAAGAGAGATTATACCAAAAGTTGGCTGGCTATCAGTTGGTCCAATTTTGTGTGTTTTAAAATGTGTGCTTTTTATAGGGCTAAAAATTGGTCCGGAGCCTCTGTGTAAGCAGCAGCTACTATGGCTGGTGGGTGTTAGCTCTCTCTTTGGATCCCAAATTCATTCTCATGTGCTATGGGATTAATTTCCAATATGTGCAAGTTCCTTAAACACCACCGAGTGTTTTCTGGAGCTCATGAGTTCTCATGAGTGGGGAATAGTGCAGGAGCCATCATTGACTGCTAGTGTGTGGATGCAAAATAATCCATATTGATGTGTGGAAAACCAATAGATAGTGGCAGCCCTAGGAGGTGCCTCAGCTGGGGGATTTACAAATCACAGAATTATTTAGGTTGGAAAAGGACCTCTGAGATCATTGAGTCCAAACTTTGACTTATCACCACCTTGTCAATTAGACCACAGCACTAATTGCCACATCCAATCTTTTGTTGAATAGTTCTGGGTTGAAAAAGGTGCAGTTTTTAATGCACGAAGCAATGTCTTGTTCACTTCTGTTCCTCCATGCTCTAGTGAGACCATGCCCCTGTTCTCCTCGGGGTACTTCTGTCCTGCTCTTCCTGTGCATGTCTCAAGTGATCCATCTCTGTATTCCCAAAAGATTGCTACTATTTCCTAACTTGCCTTCCTGACACCTTGTAATTTTTCTCGCTTTGCCATGGGTAGCAAATACAAACGGTCAATAAAAGGTGACATCCTTAGGGCCATCAGAGCTGCTCATGCCCTTTTCTCTTTTTCCTTCCTGAAATTTTATCCAAGAAGTGAGAACCTCTGGATTTACCCTGAGTAGACAGGTATAGAGTCACATAGCAGGTGTGTGTTGGCCCAGCACCTCTGATTGTGTCAGCAAGGGCTGCCAACCCTCCAGAAACCCTGCCTGGGCCACAGTGTACGCATGGTGCATGACTTTATAGCCCACACACCACTGATCCAAGGCTTTCTGGAGTGAGCCAGCGCTGCACAGTTGCTCTCCACATGTGTCGCAGGTTTGGCACGTCTCCGAAGAGTTGGACCCTGCTCGTACGTGCTGCTCCGAACGCACCCGCTGCAGACAGCTGGGGAGCCCCCGCCAGCCAGATGGTCGAAAAGCTCCCTGCACCTGAATCCTTAAAAGCATTCGTTCTCCAAAAAATTGTTTGTTCTGCAAAAAGGGCTTAGCTGAGACGTGGGCTCTCGCTCCGTGCGGGCGGCTGGTGCGTGAAACCGCACCGCGTCCCTTTGCCCATCCGCTGCGAGCGTTACCGTGTCACCTGGGGTGTGAAGCTGCTGCTTGTGGTGTCTAGACTTGTGATTACTGAAAATTAATTAAACTGAAGGAAATTAGGCTGGAAGGGGAGTAGGCTCCTGGGAGGGGAAAATGGAAGAGAAAATAGGATACTGGTGTTAACCCTTTCCAGCTACTGCTATTAAATAGGAAGGGCTCGTAAATACTCTCCAGGCCACTCAAATACATGCAGACAGAGGGTTGGTGTGATTTCAGGAGCTCTGCTCCTTACGCATTCGGATCGCGTGCAGGCAGTGGCCATAACCCAGGTGGGATGAGCACATCAGAAATAGACAGCCCATTCTCCCTCTGCCCACGTCTTTTAAATAAGTCACTTCATTGTTAGCCAGACCTGAAATAACTTGCAGATCAGCAGTAGGTTTGAAACGACCTGGTGTGACTGCAGATAAGGTCAGGGGAACAGGGATGCTTGGATAGAATCCAATAATTAATCAGAGCTTTATGGGGATGGGACCGGATACTGGATGTGCAGCAGAGGGAGGAGTTTGCTGGTGGACGGGTCTCCTCTTGCTTTTGCTTAGCCTCTTACCTGCTCTTCTCTCTCTTAAAGTCTCTCTTATATAGCTTTTCAGCACAGTATCCGAGTGCTTTGTGCCTTCCCCTTGGCATGCAGCCACCGTCTGGCTAGCGAGCAAGTACAAACTGTAACACCTGGGTGTCAGCTATGAACATTAGGGTGTGCTACAATGGACCCATCTGTAGTACTTGGCACATGCCGGAGATTTTTATGTGTGGTTGGCTGAAAAGCAGGATCAGAGAGAGAGAGGAGGGAGAGCAGGGGAAGAGGGCTCCGCTGGGCACGCGGAGAACATCATTTTGGCAAAGGTGCCAGTAGGTTTCCATGGGCTTGTCTGCTTCTTCGCTTACCTCATGCGTTCAATAAAAATATCCAGGTTGTTTCAAAGAAAAGCAGGAGTAGATTTCCCCAAAGAGCAAGCCTAGAAGCCTCATTTTTTGTCTCTGGGGAACAAGTCTTATGCTATAACTAGATTTAATAAGAATTCATTTAATAGTAATAGATATAATAAAAACCTGATTTAATAATACTTAGTTTTATTGTTCTTCCATGTGTATCGGGTGCTGTTGACTGACCCTCTGAGCACTACAGTGTTTCTAGCTGGTTTTGGAGGGAGAAGTGCTCTGGTTTTCAGGCTGTGGCAGCTTTGACAATGTTGTGCCCTGGAATAAATTTCATTTGGGAGAGCATGGACAAGAGCTGCCTTTCATATTTCCACATTGATATATTGAGCCCAAAGAGTCATGATCATTTCCAGTTTTATTCAATGAATGGAAAAAACATGTCCCCATCTGAAAATGTCTATGTATCCCTGAGAAATCCCAGGAAAGGTAGGAAATGAGTTTGCAGCAGTAAAAGGAGCCATAGCTTATTGAATCAGGTTCAACTAAGTGAAAACTGCAGTGCACTGAAAGAGAGGAAACATTTCTTTTTCCCCTTTATGTGGCACTGATGTGTTTTAAAATGCATAGACAAAGTTTGTAGTTTATTTCCTCCAAAGGGCCAAGTCCTCCTGGCATTCTTATGAACAAACTCATTAGAATAAAATCCATTATGCGCATAACTAATGACACAAATTTACAAATCTGTTGACAATTATGACCACATCCCTCACTGCATTTGCTTGTAGCTCACTGAAGTGACCAGGTGAAGGAGTTCAATCCAGAAGTTTTACAGCTCATGAGCTCCAAGTGCAGCCATGTGAGATTATTTCCCAACTGGATTACAAAGCTGTCATTAGGCAGGGCAACTTGGGAGGACCAGGGCACGAGACCGTAAACTGTCCTCAGGAGACTTGAAGTCATTTTGAAGGCAGGGTGAGATATTCCTGGCTGCAGAGACCATTATATTTTATATTTTCTTTTTATCTGGGGAGGGGTGAAACACATGCGCATGCACACAAACCAGGGCTGTTCCAAGTAGTGCCTGGCGTCCTCTGGAAATGAATAGAAATTAAATTGAGATGCTGGTATCCTCCGAGTGTTAAATATTTCCAAGCTCTTGCCAGGCGAGTATAATTTATTGAATGTAGGTTTTGTGAAATAGTGCTCCTGTCAGGGGGAGATTGGCACCAGAGAAATGAAGGCGGCTAATTCTCAGGGGGTCCTCCCTGGCAAAAACCCTCTATTGAGTCCTCATGCTACTTGTGCTCATAACTGCCGAAAAACCAGGAGTGCCATCTGCAAACTGTGATTCATAAACACTCTGTCAGTCTGCCATCTACCCTGACATCATAAAATAACAAGAAGCAGCATTGTAATAAAGAGAGGAGGTTTGCAGTCGACCAATTAAATGCATCTAATTTATTTCTGTTACAGCTGAGGCTTTATTTATTAGTAAACAGCTGCAT